>PVHP010016541.1:0-35331 GCA_004024765.1 Zapus hudsonius
TCTGAACTACCTTCAGATATTAAGTTTCAAATCACTTATTGACAACCAAAGATTATTGTGAATAACCATCTGTTATGTGTGTTTAGACTTAACTTTCATTTATCATTGGTTATAGTCTGGCAAGAAATATAATCAATTTACTGGATAGTGTATTCTTTTTCAGAGATTATATTTTTTCTCAATTTCTGGGAAAGTACATTGTGGTGAAAAATTGCTAGATGACACTGAGGTTATCATCCCCTTATGTTTATTATATAAACTCCCTCCCCCATTGAGTCTGCAAGATTGAGGACAGGATGTAGCTCATTCCTGGTATTTGGCAAAGGTGAAGGTAGGTAGTTAATGGAATCAGGGTCTCTCATATGATGATTCTAAGCCAAGAAAAATAGACATACTGGACTGTACTAGTCACAGCAAGAATGCTTTTAAAAAGGAACAGAGGCATGAAAGTTAGATTTTTTCTGTCAGTCTTCAAGAAGTATGATACCATGTTTTGAGAGCTCCAAAGAACACCTTCTAGAAGCTCTCCGTAGTCCTGGCCTGCAGGTAGCTGGAGAACAGAGACCTCTAATCCACAAGCACCAAGTGTTCAATTCTGTAAACAACTAACCTGGGACCCCCAACAAGTCAACATGTTGATAGATGTTTCATAAGACCTTGAGTAGACTGCAATGCTACACTATGATTGATGGAAACTGGGGAGTAAAGAGTGAGTAAATCACGCTTATGCAGATTTATGTAGTAATAGAAACTCACATTACGTTTTCAAAATGAAATATAGCCACTTGAGACAATAGAATGGATATTATGCTAAATAAATTAATCTCCACACAGGTAGACAAATACTAGATTATTTTACTTATATGATGAGACTAAAACAGGAAGCAGAGTGCAGTGGTTTCAAGGGTTGGGGAGGGAAGTGATGGGGAAATGTCAGTCAAAGATGAAATATGCAGTTGAAGTTATATAAGATAGATCAATCATAACGATCAACTACAGAATGGCACCTGTAGTAAAAACTGCTTAATTGTATATTTCAAAATCTGTTGAAAGATTCATTAATATTTTATCAAAAAAGTAAAAATTAATATGGGAAGAGGACAATTTTCAAAGTGATATAGATGGCTATGGCTTCAATTACAGTGGCCTTTTCACACATACATATATATATATAATATATTATATATATATCCCTAAATGTTTCAAGTTGCACACAAGCTGTACATTAAATACAAAATGATTTTAATATCTCAATCACACCCCTATAATGAATTTAAAATAAGAGGCTAAAAATTAATATATATATCAATAGTTCATGAATAATTTTTTAATATAGATCATTTATACACATAGTTTTGTAATGCTGAACAGTTTTATTAAAATCAACACATTAATAGGGAATTAGAAAAACCAAAATATTTATTAATTTTCTTATATCTTCACCAGTGTCATATTCAAATTATATTTTTAATCTCGTTATACCATTTAAATATGTAAATACAAACCCTTGGAGCTACAAATATAAAACATTTAATTTGCAGAATAAAATATAATACATAACTTAATTGCCAGACTGAATTCTCATTAAATTTTCCCAGTTAGATCTACCTTCTGTCACTGAGAAAGATGTACTATTATTAACATTTTACACATGGATATTTAAAAGTGGTACCTAGGCACTTATCTCACACATCAACTTAAATCTTAGATACCCTCGCAGTCACGAAATACCTGGATTCTTGCCATAAATTTATTTCACAATAAATTTACAAGCCACTCTCTCCAACATTCCTTTTCAATGTCCCTTCTGCACTTCTTTAATAACTCTTGCTACTGTAAGGAATTAAATTATTGGATAGTAGTCATTATATGAAAGAGAACATGCTATTAAATGAGAATTGCCATCATCCACAGTGTCCCACTATAATATTGGGTTTCAGAATTATCCTAAAGTCCCATCAACTGATGAATCATGAAAGATTTTGCATATTTTTTCAGTGAAAAAAAATGAAGATGTAAAATTCACAGAAAAATGGATGGATCTGGAAATATTATACTAAGTGAGGTAACCTAGGTTCAGATACACGAATGCAATATGTCCTCCCTCATATACAGATCTTGACACTTCATTTAACAGAAAAATGCCATACACAAAGAAGCATTATTTTAAAGAGTATTTGAAATCAATATGTAGACATTTTTACTTATTTGGTGTGCCCATAGAGTTTACATTCCAGCAAAATCCATCCTAGTTAGTGAGATTCAGGATGAGGTAGAGCAAATGCCTTTTGTTTTGTAGCAAAACAAAAAACTGAAATCACATCTATTGCTCATTCTGAGATTAATTTTTATGTATAATAGAGTTTACAGATGTATAATAAAGCATTTATGTTTAGCTATCACAAGTTGATGTCTAATGGAAAGAAAAATGAAATTGTCCAATATACTAATATTGGATAAATATATACATCATAATGGTGATTTTATACCTATGTATTGTTCTACAATGTTATCTGGTAATCAAGTGTATGTTGTAGCAAAATCTTTGTGTCACATTTTCATCTAAATGGTGAGCATTGTATAGTTCTGTCAAGTTCATTCACCTTACACATTGCTTATTTTACTCAACATGAGACAGCCTAGAATTATATATATATATATATATATATATATATATATATATATATATATATATATATATATATATATATATATATAACAGAATTATATAGACATATAATGTAGCAACATGGGACACCACTTGCCTTGGACAATAAACAGACCATTCTTACACATCCTGTTGGCAGTCTGGGTCACCCCACCTACAGCAAGCTACATGAACATCCTGCTCTAAACAACGATAGAGGTTTCTCTTCTACTTTGCCACCCTTATTTGGGATCACTTTCTATTCTAGTATATTATTAGTTCTATCAAGGTTTGGAAGAGTAGGGGAACATCAAGCTGAAATGACTTTAGGTACATGTTCAGTAACATGATCCATGTCCTGCATGTGAAATTTTAAAGAGAAATCCCTATTTAACCATCTTATACTTTTTTGTTTGTTTGTTTCTTGAGGTAGGGTCTCACTCTAGTCCAGGCTGATCTGGAATTCACTATGTAGTCTCACGATGGCCTTGAACTCATGGTGATCCTCCTACCTCTGCCTCCGGAGTGCTGGGATTAAAGGCGTGTGCCACCACACCTGGCTGAACCATCTTATACTTCTATATAACTATGAGTATATATGATTAAAATGAGATGCAACTTGGGAAGGAATGTACAAAGCATGAGTATAGGTTATATAAAATATGTGAGTCAAACAAGAGCCCAATAAGAACTATGACCCTAGAAAAAAATCCCCCCCCCCACTTATGGACTTCTTTTTAAAAATAACCCCAGGCTAATAAGATGGTAATAACCAACGTGCTTGAAAATCTTCCCACTCAAGTGACCTGGCACTGTTGGAAGTATAGTATGGCTTTGCTCTTTAAAAATGTTACTGCTATACTTTTTGTGTGTGCATTTTCCAAGTTTTTGAAAAAAGTCCCATGAACCTGGAAGCCTTCAGAGACCACTGGTTACAAGCATCCCCAGAGAATAAATTTGAACATATCAACCTGAGAGTAGTTAGACTTCCCATCCTGTATTTTTCTTAACTATGTAGTGTCTAAACTGGGGAGATCTTTAGGGTCATTTAAGAACTTTTGAAATTTAGAAAATGTTTCTCCTCAAAGAGGAGTATTGCCATTTGTATAGGACTATAAATGGAAAAATAGATGAATAGAACAATTAAGGCTTATTTGAGAGAGAGAGACAGAGAGAATGGCTTGCCAGGGCCTCCAGCCACTGCAAATGAACTTCAGACATATGGACCCTCTTGTGCTTCTGGCTTTACATGGGCACTGGGTAATCAAACTCATGTCCTTCTGCATTGCAGGCAAATGCCTTAACCGCTAAGCCATCTCTTCAGCCCTCTTTTTTAAATTTAATTTGTAAGTAGAAAGAGATACAAGGAGAGAGAGAGAGAGTTTAAAAGAAAGCAAGAGGGAGAGAGAATTTTCTTTCAAGATGCATAAACCACCTTGTGTCTCTGGCTTTAGGTCGGTACTCCAGACTCAAACTGGAGCTGTCACACTTTATGAGCAAGCACCTTTAACTGCTGAGCCATCTCTCCAGCCCCAAGAAGTTTGAGTCCTAACAACACAATGTAAGTACAAATTATGTACATTACTTACAGGTTCATCCCAGTTTTCCTTTGTGATTTCTTTTTGTGCATTTTCCTTGTTGGATGGATGAACCTGAGCAGCGAATGATCTACAAGGAGACAGCAGTGTAGCAGGATAAAAGGAGGCAGAGTTCCTAGATTGTCACTTGCATGAAAATTACTCTCTATGTAGAACACCAATTTTAGTCATCAATGGTTAAGAAATCTGCTTCTTTCTTAGCATGACATTATATGCTTTGGAGTCTGACAGTTCCTAGAATATCATTGTCTAATACAGTACAAAATGGGCAAGCATCACATTTGACTCTCATTTACCATTTTTGCAAGAAAAAAAGTTCATGGAAAACATCAAATGAATGAAAAATGTCTCAGTGGTAATCATGGTTTACATGGCCTCCACAGATTCAGTGGAGTGAACCCCACCTAAAGTGTTTGCCTCCATAGGTTTGGATTGCTTTCCTACCAATAATCCTGAAAAAAACAAAACAACAACAAAAACAACCATCAATATTCAAATGTCTCGTGTGTTCTAAAATATAACTTGCATTTATTAGATTATTTCAACCCAACAACTCCAGCCCCCAGATGTTAGTGCAGTGCTAGAGGGCACTGCATAAACTGCCAGGGGAAGCTGGTCAGCGACAGCTGGAGTAAACAGAGACCACTGACATGAAACTCAGTCTGCCGCCATGAGTAGGCTGAACACACCTCCTACCAGAGAGAACAGTGAATCAAGAAAGGAACACTTGTGCAATGGAGGAACCAAAGCCTGGGGGAGGCAATCAACTGCTTTTAGCTCGGCCAAGTAATCCACTCAGTGACAGGTAGCCCTTACTTAACTGGAACTGGGGACTTGGGGCAAAATGCATTGGGAACCAAAGTCTTGGGACCCCAAAGAGAAATGCACTTTATTTGTGACTTACAAAGAGACTACTCACAAAGGAATCTAGCCAATTCAGAAATGTGTATCTCAGTTAACCTATACTAATATCACTCTCCGATGGAGATTCTGCTTGTATTTTTCAGAAGGCAGTGAGAGAGCTGCGGCCTCTCCAACCCCACCAACAACCGCAGGACAATAGCTGACATCCTGGCAAGAGGTGAGCCACCCCAGACATACCACGGAGACTCCTCATGGAACCCAGCATAGAATGATGGGATAAGCAAGAGACATATATCCACAGCCAAACAGTCAACCCAGGATGAGCCAGTGAGACAGACACCAACGATTTTAAACACAACCTCAAGCAGAAGTATAGAGACCCCTAAGTCCTCAACAATAAAGCAGCCTTAATACTCACCCACCATGACTCGGAACTGAGCTGAAGAGGAGGTAGAAAGATTTTAAGAGCCATGGTGGGGGAGAATATCCAGAGACATTGCCCACCTCAGTAACAACATACATAGGGGGGTGGAACTGGGCTGAATCCGAGGCTATTCATAACCCCCTACCCCATGGACACATCCAGACTGCCTACGGAGGAGGAAATCCAGCTGATTGGGGACATGGAACAGGAGAATCGGGCAACTGGGAATACCAACTCATTATTTGATCACTCAATGTATCTAATTATGCATAATGAAGGAGAAAAAAAAGAAATGAAAAAAAAAAGCCAAATGTGGAAAACAGGAATGGGCCGCAGGCAGCAGGGACGCAAGTTGGAGCTCAGTCTGCTCTGCTTACCTGAGCTGAAAATTAGATCTGACCCCAAACACACCTTAGGACTGGATTCCAGGATCTGCCCCCAGTGACACCTTCTCCAGCCAGGCAGCTGGAGACAATCTTTAATAAAACACCTGAGTTTATAGGGACATACATTGAAACTACCACAGTGTATAAATGCAGTCACTATTTCAGTACTGGTAGAAGGGAAAAATAGAAATAGCATTATTTTCATCAGGGAAATGAAAGTGAAGAGCAGATCAGGGCATTTTTAAGGTTCTGAGGGGGAGGATATGGACATTGATTGTCAATAGTTAATGTAATATAGAAATATAAGTACTTTCATGGTTTTCAGCCTTCTCCTACCTCTGGAAAATGTCTTCTTGCTGAACACTAAATTGTATCTTGAAATTTGAACCCATGTTTGTGTTTAATAATTTTTTGAAAATGCTTAATTCTTTATACTCTCGATGACTTTGGTACTACTTAAAGGAAAACCTTGTGAAGGCTTGCATTAGAAGCCTTTCAAAGTGATTTGCAAGGGATACATAATATATTAAGTAAAAAGTCATTTTTAACAGCTGGACAGCAAATCGATCAGTAATTAAAGCTCACTGGTTTAGTCTCAGAACTGCTTACATTGGTTACAGTTCTATCCACAGCAGAAGAACTCTGAGTTGGCCAGCATTTCTGTTCTCTCCCTGGTCTAATAATTCTTCCTAACTACCCTGATTCTGTCTAATCAACTTCTACACTCATTAAACACTGTCCAGAATCTTGGTGAGCCAAAAATAGATCCTTTTTAAGAATCAGTTTCTTTAGAGTTGAGAAGTCTTAGTGAAACTTTTCATGTATGCTTTAGTAATTTTAGATAAAATGTCTCAGAAATAAGAGATTATCTTTAGGTTTTCCTTTTCTGATGTAGATTTTGATAATAAAAATCTTTGAAATTTTTCATTTTGGAAGATGTCTACATTGTAATTGCCCTCCGTGCTGAGTTCAATTTGTTGCAAAGAATAAAATTAAAATTACTATGTAAAATTTTATGTTTCAGCAATTAGAAAGAAACAATTTTTATCTTAAATGAGAAATGTTACAATTTATCTAAATGAGGGAAGATAATTTGAGACAATACAAAGATATAATTATATGGACTCTGTTTTAGAAATAATTATATGATAATTGGAATATTCACAATTCTCTTGAGGATGAAGGGGCAAAATTCCCACTTATGGAGAGTGTTGATGTAAGCAGAATAGTAAACTGAGGTCCTGTTAAGACCTAGACACCCAGATTGTCTATACAACTTCTGTATTTAAATTTCTTTCCAGAATGTTTCTCTGAATAATTGAACAACCATGTTCCTCACCCATGACATAGATATGCTATGTGGCCAAGTTAAAATTAAAATTAGTATAATTCATTTTATGTAGACCATGGATATGTGTAACTTACTTATTCTAGCATGAGAAGCTAGATCAAAGCAAATTTCTTAGCAAACAGCCACAAAATGAATAATGAATAATAGTCATTGGGATTGTGTTGCTATGAGATATTTTGATTTTTACCTGATGGCAATAACTTTGTTATGAAGCAAAGTTGCTCTATAATTTGGACATCAACAACAAAACAAAGAGGTAGAAATCAAGAATATGAAATTAATTCATTTAGTTGAAAGCTATGAACCATAGATTGATATGAACTCAAAGTCTCACAGTGAAAGACTATCTCTGTTTCCACTGCCATGGTCCCAAAGATGAGCTAGGATTCAGAAATACACCATCATCTTCTATTTTCACAGTAGCCAGAGAAAATTTAGTCATGAGGTCTATCACATTTTCCTGAAATCTAGAGTTTTATAAACACACCAGAAAATTTTTTGTACTAGCTTCATTAATTCAGTGGATTGCTAAACATTTCTTTAGGAAATTGAAGTGATAGGTGTCTGAGGATAACAAAGAGGGACTATTTTGTCTTTTCAAGGCAGCTAATTTACTCTTGTGAGATGATGATTACCATCACACACTGACAATCTATGTTTTGAAGGTGTTTTGAACATGCAGCAAGCCCACAGCTTGCTTTTCAGAATCTCTTGAGGAACAGGGAGCTCAGTCTTTCTCAAGAAAGTGAACAATAGCCCAAGACACCTAGTAAAATAATCCTCTTAAAAAGATCATATAGTTATTTCAGTTTAGTTTCAGTATACACCCAGCCTGTTCTCTCTCTCTCTCTCTCTCTCTCTCTCTCTCTCTCTCTCTCTCTCTCTCTCTCTCTCTCTCTCTCTCTCTTATCATCTGCCTTCTCTCTGTTAATTTTGAAGAGACTGGAGGAAGCAAAGCTGGATAATTGATGGAAATGTAAAAGCATGTGTGGAGGTGAGACACACCAACCCACTACAGATCTGCAGGAGTGTAAGCATTGAGCCAGGATGCTGCTTGTCATCAGTTTGAGCAGAAATGTCGAGTTTACTTGAGCTGCAGAAATGAGTCAAAGGAAAGGGTGGCAGAGAACTGGAGGAGCAGACTATGTGCACTTGAAACAGGTGAACAGGGAGGCAGGCTACAACTAAGTAGCCACATCAACGGTGAGGAAGGAGCTGCGATACAGCCCGTGGGGCAGTTGGAATTTCCTTGATGCACATGCAGATTGGTTAGTGGGAGCTGTAGACATCACAGGGCTAGGTGTCTACTTTTTTAGGGGGGGGTTGTAGCCTTTCTTTGGTCTGATATGACCAATAAGCTGATGGGCTTATTTGAAATATCACATCATTTCCTGATATGATATTCATATGCCTATGTGTGGCTATAAGTTCATGCACATACATTGCCAGCATAGAACTTTTTCTACTTCCAGG
Organism: Zapus hudsonius; assembly: GCA_004024765.1. NCBI lineage: Eukaryota > Metazoa > Chordata > Mammalia > Rodentia > Dipodidae > Zapus > Zapus hudsonius. Next base: position 8,744 of record PVHP010016541.1, read on the forward strand.
AACAAGTACTTTATCGGGTTTTGTTTCATGGGTGTGTACAGGTGGTGCTGATCACATGTTCACCAAAGCATTGTTATCCTCCACTCTTAGAATGGAGTACCTACTGTAAGAGTATGAAAAGCCATCATTTTCCATAGTGTGTTGAGGAACATTCAACAGGGCACACAGCCTAACTTCAACCAATGTTCAATGTCTTTAACTTCCCCAGTCATTGCAATGAGGAATCAAGCAGCAGGATTAAAGAAAGTTGGTTAGAAGAAATGTTAACTACTATATATGTAGGACTTCCAAGATAATATTTATAAAAGAATCATAAAAATGATGCTAAAATATCAGGGGTGTTTTTTGGCCAATGGTTCCCTGTCAGGAAGAATAAAACCAGCACAGAAATAATAGCTGAATAAAATTCAAGAAGTAGGTTAAATGAAATCATCAACACCAACAATGGGCAGCAAGAGAGTTAATGGAAGGTGAGAACAAGTGTTGGATGCGGGATCTGTACCCAGCTTAGGTGAGCCCTGGTGGGTGACACCCAAAGAAGGGATTCTAGAAAATCAGGTCAATGACAAGTTCCATAAAGACACAAACAGCTTCCTTCTTATTCCAGCAAATTGTGAATTGTAGACATTAATAAAAACCCATGTCTGAACTTTGAGACATAAAACAGAAAAGCAATGATTGGCAGTTAACTCGACCCAACCTGATAGTAGAACTGTTTATCTCTAATGTCACTGAACAGGTAAAAGTGTGTCCCGAAAGTGTTTTATATTATATTTAGTAGGAAAATAACATTGAGCAAGACTGATTATTGCCTTCTGTCTACCCAAGGAAATTCTGGAGTTGTCTACATCCTTTTTATTAAATGAAAAAAGAGAGTTTTTTTTTTTGTTTTTTTGGTTTTTGTTTTTTTGTTTTCTTTTTTTTGTTTTTTTGTTTGTTTTTGTTTTTTTTGTTGTTTTTTTTAACCTAATATGGTTTATCCTCATGCTAAAGCCATTCCCCTTCCCCCATCCCTTACCCCTCATTCCTAACGTCACACTTCTTTCTACTAGTCTGCACAGAGAATATAAGACATTAAATGGACATAATTCCCTACTGCATGATAGGCATATTAATTTCCAAATTACCCAGATTTTTAGTTCTGATTATGTAAAACTGTTTAATGTCTCCATTGATTACGGAAAGTAGGGGTTTGGAGGTGTTGGTAATAAGAAATAAGTAATTAATACATTTAAGCAAATATACAGGACTTAATTTTAACTAACAATAAAATGTTCAAATTCTCCTTTCTCACTTTTTGGAAAATGGGATATGTCTTCTATCCAACTAACATCTCTTCTGCAAATGCAAAAAACTAAAAAAGGAAGAAAAATAATCTACAAAAGGCAAATAATGCTTGGACCACTAAAACAATATGTCAAGATACAATGTCCTGAAAGCTTTTTTCATCTGAACCTGGTGGGTAAATTGTTTACCTGTAGTTTTTTGTTGCTGTTGTTGTTGCTTTCTTGTTTGTTTTTTATTTTTTTTGCAGGTAACCAAAAATGTTCCACATATTAAAAAATCCTATAGCATTCTAGAAAAGTAATGATGTTATGATATACTTATTGTGTTGCAGAAGAGAATTATTTATCTTTGATGAAATGTTTTCAATAACTCTTTGAGAACTATCACCCAATGTCAGGATTTAATACCAAAAAATTAAAATTTCTCAGATTAAGACCTTCAGGGAAGTGATCTTGGTTATTACACAATAGCACATGTAGTTGAAGCACAGATCTCTCTTGAAAGGCAGCACTTTTATATAATGGAAAATATTTCCTGGTTCTGGACAAAAATACATAAAGTCTCATGTATTATTTAACTGAAACTTAATTACAGAAAAGGTCAAAGGAGCTCTCCTGCATTTTGAAGGACAACCAATCTCTGGGCTTCACAAGAGGAAACATTTGGTACAGAGGATGAATGCATCCTCCTCTACCTTCATTGAATTTGATTGTAAACTATAGTTTCTGCTGAACCCCCTGTCCTTTGGGTAATGTTGATGGATATGAATCATCTTTTTTAATTTTTAAAGGCATACTTTTTCTTGTATGATTATTTTCAATAGCACCTTAAAAAGAAAATAATGGTCAAGGGTCAAAAGCACTCCTCATCTTAATTCTGTGGATTGTGAAATATATTTCATTCTTCTTTACTAACACACTGTGGAAACAATTATATAAATGTTGAATCCCAGAGGAGATAATACTTTCATATCTATATGGAATGGCAATGTTCTGACAGTTGTTTCTAGATGGAGACAATTCACATCTATTTCACATAGTGCTATTCATCAAGGTTCTGGTTGAGATTTTCTCGGACACCTGTCTTTTGACCAATTTGCTGAGTCTTAGGTTTACTTTATTTATAAGTGGGAAAAGAGTGGATGAAATTAATTTCACCAGAAAAGAGGAATTTGATAACTTTTCCCCAAGTAGTATAAAAAAGAAATAAGCTCATAGAAGTGACATGAATTCATTATTTGGACCAAGTAAAATATTTCTATTCTCCCATTTTATAAAATTGGGTAATAGTGGTTTTAAGCTGTCAATCATGATGAACTGTATGAAGCATCTGTACTTACACACTGAGAGATCTATGTCAAGTTTATGGAACTGAGGAATGGAAATGTGAAACTTTCTATGTTTTCTGTACATTAAAAATGGGAAAATTAAATGGACACAATGAATACTGAGTCTGATGTCTTATAATAAATAATTTAAATTTTGATTCTGAAAATTACTTAGCAAAATAATTTTATGTGATTTTTCACAGTATGTATACTAAACAAACAACACTATTATTATTTTTATTCCAAAGATGAAGGGACCATATTGCAGAAAAATACTTTTATTGCTCATCATGACCATTAATCTTGATTGTCAACTTTATTGGATTGAAAGATGCCATAGGTCCATGAAGGACATTTCTGGATATGACAGAAAGCGTGTTTTCTGGATAGAGTAGATGATGAGGGCTCTGACTTCATTAGTGGTTGATTCATCTGATGGAATAAACACACATGTAGACTCTAGGGCATGCTGGAACTATGGAAGGCTGGGCTTAGCTGAAGGAAGTAGGTCACTGGAGTGTTTCCTTGAAGGGACTATCTTGGCCCTCTCAATTACTTTTACTGTTTTACACCCTGGATACTCTGGGTCAAGGGAGCTATCCAATGATGGACTCATACCTCTGAAACTATGAATCAAAAAATATCCTTCCTTTTTCCTAGTTTTCTTGGGAAATTGTCAAAGAAATGAAAGTCTAATTGGCAAATTCATTCTAGTTACATAATATATATATATATATATATATATATATATATATATATATATATATATATATATATATATATATATATATATAGTCTATGTATTTGTGAGAAGAGAGAGATAGAGAGAGATGAGATAGAGATAGAGAGAGAGAATACAAGGGTCTCTTGCCATTGCAAACAAACTCCAGATGCATGTGCCACCTTGTGCATTATGTGTGTACTAGGGATTAAAGTTGTGCAGTCATGCTTTGCAAGAAAGCACTTTTAACTGCTGAGCCATCTATCCAGTACCTATTTACATATATTTTAAAAGAGGTAAGACCACAGTATAAATGTAGATAGAACTGTTTATTTTTTTCAGGTTTTAAGTTAAAAGATACAATTATATGCATTTTAATATAAACTATTGACTTAAAAACAGATGTAATGGGATCTTCCTTATAAGACAATTCATTTATTTTAATTATAAATAAATCTAGGAATAAACACTATATACTTTATAAAGCTATATACTTTACCTGATGGATTGGCCCTCCTACTTGACATCTCCTCTGCACATTACATAACCTCATACTCAGAATTTCTGCAATCAAACTGCCCACCAACATGATCCCACAGAAACCTCAGAGCAAAAGAAAACAATCCCCATAGCTTTTCTCACCTCAGTAAATGACACTGCCTGTGTGACTCACACCCCAAACCTAAAACAAGCTGTTATTTTCCCCATTGTTCTCTGTGTCCCACAATTTCCACTTTTCCATATTTCTTACTCAATTGATAGCTATCCCATCTCTCCTTTGGAATCTTACAATTCCCAGCACACCTGCTTCTCCAGTCTCCATGTCACATTTCCCTTCAATATTTCCACCATGGGCAGCATGACAATTCTTCAGAAGGCAAGGAGGAACTGGAGTCGTCACTGCTTTCCTCCTTTGATAATTTGATTGCTTTTCATTCCTACTAGAAAGAAACACATGCTCAAACTTCTTTCTTATTTATCTTTCCAATCAATTCATACTCTCACAGTTACCTCTCATGAATCAAATTTTCTTGATCCTTTTTTTCCCCAGACTGGGGATATAACAACCCAGTTTTTTGTTTCTGCTTTTTGACTTGCTTAGCAGTTGTCATGGTTTGATCCAGGTGTCCCCCACAAACAAATGAATGCGTTCTCAATGATCGATCCTCAGTTGATGGCAGTTAGGGAATTGCAACCTCACTAGAGTTGTGTTGTTGGGGGCAGGCTTATGGGGTTATAAGCCAGTTTCCCCATGCCAGTGTTTGACACACCTTCCTGCCTCTGTTTGCAGTGCTGTGTTGGAGGTGATGTCCAGCCCTCTGCTCATGCCATCATCTTCCCTGCCAGGATGGAGTCTCCCCTTGAGTTCGTAAGGCTAATAAACCCATACCTCCACAAACCACTTTTGTTTGGGATCTTTCTTCACAGCAACTAGAAAGGTGACTACAACAGTCATGATTTTATATATACTTTGTATATCTATGCTATTGTTTCTTTGAAACCTAAGCTAAAAATTTTCCTGGAATGCCTTAGTTGAAGTGGGTTTCATGGTAAGCACAAATCTTTTTACCTTGTCCAGTGTGTTTTCCATGGGTCAAAGTAGGATTAATTTGTGGATACAGCAGCAGGAGAGTGAACCCCACTCTAGCAAATGGTGTCAGTTACAAACCACCCAGTAACACAACTCTCTCCTGCAAGGCCGCACCTCCCAAATTGCCAACAGCTAAGAACCAAGCATTCAAAGCACATGAGTGTATGGAGGACACTAAGTGAAACTATCACACATGCTCTTCTCACCATGATGGACTTCCCCCGGAAGAGCACAATCCAGGGCTGGAAAGATTGATTAGTGGTTAAGGACACTTGCTCACAAAGTCTAACATCTGGAGGTTGATTCCCACATATCCACATAAAGCCAAATGTACAAGGCACATGTGTTTAGAGTTTATTTGCCATGGCAAGAGGCTCTATTATCTGTGCCCTTTCTCTCTCATGTTCTTTCTCTCTCTCTGCTTGGAAATAGTATATTTAGTATTAAATAATATATGTAATATATTTATATTATATGTAATATATATTACATGTAATATATTGCATATATTATATGTAATAATATGTTTAATATTAAATAATATATGTAATATTAAGTAGTATATTTCATATATGTTTAATAGTGTAATATATAATAAATATTTTCCTTCTTTAAGCTCCTTCTGGTCATGCATTTTACCCCAGATACAAGAAACTCACTAATATACATGAAATTTCATGGTAGCTTTGCATTTAGCAGACAAAAACAAGAAACAGTCTAAATGTTGACTCGTTGGTTAATGGGTCTAGTCCATTCTAATGATGAAATGCAATGTGACAATAAAAATTAATAACGGCTCATATGTCAACTTAAGTAGTCACCAAGGGCATTATGCCAAGTGAACAATGCCAAACTGAAAAGGTCACAAAACTTAACTCATATCAAATCAATAGCAAGATTAAATTGAAGCCATTGTTGTTCCTAATTTATAACGTAGTAGCTTGTTCAGAGTAATGTAGGTAGTATGAGGAGTGATATAAGTTTAAGCTCCTAGCTTTACCGGATGTGTTTGTAATCACACTGCAGCTGTCGTAAAGAATTGGATGAAGGGGAGAAGAGAGTGAGGGCTGGAGGAAAGTGAGATAACAATTGGTTTATTTATGCAAAGGAGATATCGAACAACTTTTTAAACAGACTTTGCATATTGCTTTCCATTCAGCCTCTTTTATTAGCACATTTTATTCACAGGTAACAGGTGGGTAGAATATTTAAGTGAGGAACACAGTGCTACTTCTGTTCCTCCCATTCCAATTTACACTTCCCCGACTGACTTTTGATACAGATAGAAACGTTGCACACATTTAGAAAGGTTACTAAAGGTTTAATGGTTCTCAAGATACAATCCTCATTATAAGACAATGGTCACAATTTGACAAACACAAGTAAAAGTGAAGAGATTCCTATGGTCATGACTATAATATAAACACTTCAGATCTGTCTTGCTAAACCACTACCTTACATAGCCTATTTTCCTACTTTCCAGTAGAAGAGCAATAATCAGGTTTATTTATTCAATTATCCAAAAATGTTATGTGTATCTGCCTTTAAATCACCTTGAGAATTTCAGACTGTATTTACAACAGATAAACTCTTCACTGGCTACAACTCTGTAAAAAAGATTTATTGAAGAATTTGATCTGAATTTATATATATATATATATATATATATATGTTTGTGTGTGTAGAGAGAGATATAGATAAATGATATAGATAGGTATAGATATAGATAGATGATGATAGATATAGATGAGATGGAGGTAGATATATATATATATAAAGATAGATAGAGATAGAGATAATATAGATGATATAGATATAGATTAGCTATATAGATATAGATATAGGTAGATATAGATAATCTAACAGTACATCACAATGCATAAGCACAGAAGATTTTGTAATGATTGCACAAAACATTCAGGTTTCCAGATATCTTTCACATTTAAATAGTGTTTATGCCCACCTTATCTTCTTTAGTTCTCTAAGTAATATTCATAATTCAATCCCTCCATTATTCTCATAGTAAGTTCCCTGCAAAGGTTACTTAAATTAATGAAGAGCATCTAGGAGTAATATATGAATGGTCTAGTGGAAGAAATTTTGAAGCAATGCTATCATTATACTAAATTTTAATTTATTTTTCTTATGAATTTTGACTTCTTTGAACATTCAAGAGAATTATGCTACTTCCTAATTAAATGAAAATATTAGAATGAGCATACCCAACCTATCTATCACAAATTTTATCCTCATTAAATTATTCATGTAAAGGGTTAAGAAGGCTATTCCATTTATTTTAAGACAAAATAATCAATACAATAGAAAAAGTAACCCATATAGAGGGGTATCAATAAATCTTCCTTCCTTGAGTCAGTACCAAGGTGAGGTTGTTCCTATGTTTTAAAAACTATTCATGCTAGAACAATTTTTCTGTATGTTCAGGAAATTCGATGGTATGATCATACTGAGAAAATATAATTCACAATTTTATCCCAACATCCAAGTATGTATATAGAACAAGTAACAATTTTATAAACTACAAAATAATTAGGAAGTGACTTCTGATTTTTTATTTAAAATATTATTAGGACGAGAAATAAAATGATATTCTCACTTTAGAATTACATGAAGAAGTGAAGTGACTTTATTTTTCTGAAAACTATTTTATAATGGTTGGCTTAGGTTAACACTCTAAAGAGTTTGTTCCAACTCTTTAGTAAAACTCACGTTTGAAGGTGAAGTGTACTGTTTTACTCTTCTATTTTTTAGTGAAGAAGGAGCTGCCCTGTCCAGGATTATAACACCATGATACTATGGATTCAAAAATTGAAATCCACAGCCACCCTCAGCAAATAATGAGAACCATCTGGACTGATTGAAGTGGAGATTGAAAGTAATTGATCTTGTAGTTGTGAAGCTTTTTGAAACATAAAATTAAACTGATAATAGTAGGCACTCTACAGTGCATCAGAACAATCACATGGATTGCTTGCTTTTCATTTCCCTTCATGTTTATCTAAAGGACACTGGCTGGCAGAACAGAACAGAAAGAGAAGCTGAAAAAAAAAAAACACCTAGATTTTGATGAAAGGTCCACAGCTGTTTTTCTTTATTACAATAAACATTTGGTATTCAATATAAAAACTTTGATATTTTGCCATTTGACATCTGTAAGTAAGCAACTGTTAAAAGAATTATAATTATTACTATGCATGGATTGCTCTTAAAAGACCAAACTTGTAGAATTGAATGAGCTATAATTTATCTTATGAATACACTTTGATACTATTTCAGATCATTTTCTTATCTATCTTGTTAAAAAAGAGAAATTTACAAGTATAGTGAAAGATGCCTTAATTCTCACAACAAATTACACATAAGTAGAGCCTATTCTCCCATTTTAAGAATAAAAACGATCCAATCACCAATGCCTTATCACTTTCTCAAAGCAAGGTAAGTACACAGACAAAGCCAACAAAAATTACATTGAAGAAACTGCTGCATTTTCTCTTGCTAAGGAAATATTCTCACACAGAGATGAAGTTTAGATGTACACATACTGGATAGCTTTTTATAATATGCTGCAGTACTTAAAACTCTTGCTATTTCCTTGTATAAATGTCACTGATTCAAGAGAATTTCAACAACTGCTCAGTATTCATCTGTATTAGTAGCTTGAGCCCTATTCATGTAGCTCCAGGTTTCAAATGTGAAGTGAGTGGTCTGTATGACCTTCTCATTGAGTCAGAAGACAGCACTTGTACCTAGAGGATGGCAGTCTGTTAATCTCTATGTCCAAACACATAGTATAATAAATGAAAAATGAAGACCTGAGTGTGGTGAAATCAGTGTAAGCCTAGGCTAACATACTCCTCAAAAGCTGGGTAAAATGTCAACAAAATAGAGATTTCTCTGATAGTATCATGGATGCATATTTTGCTCTGGAACATTATAAAATATGTCAAATTATATATTTATTAATGAAAGAGGCTAATGACTCTGCTCTTTATCTCAAAACTAAAATAAAACAATATAACCATAGATAAACATGACACTTATATTCACAACAGTCATGAATACATGAACAATTAATTCATATTATATTTAATATAACCTTGATACACAGGATCATAAAATTGTATATTTTACCTCTTTACGTTTCTCTGAAAGTTTTGGAAAGATTTCATGGAAGAAATGAAACTTCATAAGCAATTCTAAGAAAAAAGGCATCTTAAGTGTGTCAAGAAAAATGCATATTTTGGAAATATATCACAGCCTGAGGAGAGTTTAGGGACAGAAGGAATGCTTCACTGGCCAAAGTAAATGAACCATTTAGGCAGTAAGATGTGTCCATGCTAGCAGTGAGCCTACACTATTCCTTTTGGCATTTGTTGACAAATGATAACAAATGCCCACAAGGAACCCTATAGTGGTGTGTGTCAAAGGTGAGCCTCAGAGCAGGAGCTGAGGTAGCATCACTGCAAAAGGTGCTCAGGGAACATTGGCCACATGGGACTGAACTAACTTGCATGCATTCCTACTCTCATCCTTCTATAGAACTAATTCTCAATATTTCAGAGGAGGAAGTGTTAAGCTGGAATAGAAAGGTGATATCAATAGCTTACCTGAGGCAGTATGAAGAAAGCAAGCTGCCTACAACCAGCATCTTCAAAGATGTTCATAATAGCCTTCCTCCTCATGAAAATGCAGTATTGCAATAATCCTAACTTTCATCACATTTCCAAAAATATACAAAAAAACAGTTTGTGTTTATTACCTATTTTTGAAGTGTATCTTACATGCATTCATACATGTATACATAATACATGCACACATATATTATTACTACATATTGGCTGTATCTTATACATTCACTATACTCTAAATACCTTTTAGTGTTTTATTACTATTTATATTATAGTTAGAATGTTGAGACATACCAACTGACCATCTCTTATGAAGTACTATTATTAATACTTCTAAATTACACATAAGGAATTAAGAATAAAGTAAATTAAAAAACCATTCAAGATTTCCTAAGTATTGGTGATGTATCAGGGTACCAAAGGACTTAGATTCAGAGGCCAATCTGTCAAACTCCCTTTTGTGTTTTCTGTTAGGTCTCAATTCTTTATTCTTTGCACAACAGAAGGAAGGCCTGAGTAGCTGTAGTTGATATACTAGCTGTCAAGTATGCTGACATAGCAAACTCTAACATGTACAGTAACTCTCACACAAAATAAGCATATAGTTCTATACTCTTCCAAGCTTGTACTTCTGATAGGGAGACTTTTTCTTAGGAAATATCTAGAACTATTGGATCTTCTATCTTAGGGCTCTTCTCCCTTCTTCTTATACCTTCTCATTTTTATTTGGTTTATGGAGTAGGGATCAAAGAGTAGAAAGCTTCCATATCTATATCCAAAAAGTCTTGACCCCAAATGGTACCCGTTATTTTCAAAGATACATACCACTGTCCAATTCCAATATAGCTATTCCTACATGGGACATGTTCTCCAGCTATGTTGAGAGGCAGAAAAAGAGATGTGGGGGAACACTTACAAGCTTCTCTAATATTTAATCAATTAATAGTGGAAAATTTCATTATTTCCGATTTAAAAATTTAGTGAAATAGATTCTTATCTACCTCAATGGCAATATACACCATACAAAAATCTATATTAAAATTGCAATCTTAACAACTCTTTGAAAAAAGGAAAAATGAAGACAAAACAAAAAGCTGCCCTTTAGTTTACTGTGTATATTAATATTTCTATAGTAGTTAATTTTTTTTTAATTACTCCTTGGGTGCATAATAATGTGCATTTACTTTTGCAGAGCTTTATCTTGCAGCCACTGAGTCTGACTTTAGACAGATCTTCATGAGTGCTGATTTCATTTCAATATGGTTAAGAAAGATAGTTTTGTTTATGTTTGTTTTGAATTCTTATTGTAATGTTTAATTAAAATTTAATTAAATTAAAACAATGCCCTTTACATATAGTAAATTAAGGTTAGGAATAAATGTTAGAACTATGCAGGGTAAAGAAATACTTTTTCTTCATACAGGTACTCACATATAAAACTGAAAAGAAAACAAAAAGAAAAGCAAAATGCTCAGTCTAGTAGACAGAGTACTTGCAACCCACAGCTCTGTAACCTCAGAGTTCCGCTTATGTCAAATTGTCTTGCTAATCGTGTTCCTTTCTGAGGATCACTATAGCCAACTATAATGCCTAATACAATGGTACATTAGTTGTTACTCTATGTTGAAGTTATGGATTAATGTAGTAAGTACACCTGTATAATTCAATCCTCTGCATAATGAGTTCTTAGTATGTTACTTTGGGTACTTTTCGGTTCTTTGCTTCTTATTTTAATGGATACTAAAAACACAACACAGTTTAAATGTTGTGGCGGTTTGAATCTAAGTCGTCCTGTATAGATTCATTTATGTAAATACTTAATCCCCTGTTGGTGAAGCTATTTAGAAAGGATGTAGAAAGCCTTTAAAAATCCAATGTGTTGTTTTAAACTTTGTACCAAAAACAATAGCCAAAAATCAAAAATAAATTTGTCCAAGCCCTTCATGTATTTTTTTCTCTTTTTCCTAGCCCTTGGTCATCAACTAGAAGTTGCTGTTACTCTGTATTTTAACAATGGATCTGTGTGCAAGCATACCCATAGGGGCATTGTTGCAGTTAGTATTGCATTGCTGGTTGAAATCAGCCAACCAAAAGCAGCTGATTGGAAGAACTAGAGGAAGCTCCATGATGACAGAGGGAAAATTAGCATGAATAAGGCTAGGCATCACCTCCTTGCCCCATCCTGCAGGTCCATCAGCGAAAGCTCTAGAGAGGGGGTGAGAATGAAAAAGGAACAAGAGACACAAAGGATGGAGCAAGACGATATGTCCGATCAAACCTGTTTATTACAGAACAGGCAACACTTAAATATCCTCTTGCAGGATGGGATGCATAGGCGGTTACTTAAGAATTAGCATAACTAGATTGCTAGGTAACCTGGCCACAGCAAGGGTCATGTGATCTCTAGGAGGAAACCTGCAGGTGGGACAAAGAAAGTTTGGCAGAGAAATAGGAACTTAGCATTGGTTAGTAGGGGGAAGGACAGAGACCTTCAAAACAATGTTGATGCAGTTTAAGGCTCAATAAGCAGCTCCCCACACCTCCTTGCTGACATCAGGTGTACAAGAGCAGCAGAAGAGTGTGTCAAATACTTGCCAAAAGAAGCTGGCTCTAACACTTAGAAGCCCACCCCAACAACACACCTCCAACAAGGCATCAATTCTCAAATTGCTATCAGTTGGGATTCAGCATTCAGAACACATAAATTTATGGGGGGCACCTGCTTCATTTAGTCTATGTGCCATGCATATATTGTTCTCTGTGATTCAATTTTGAAGTATGAGGTATCATATCACTAAGATTTAACGATGCTTTTGCACATATCTGAGCATTGTTCAGTTTAATAATTGTATCCATGACCATGTTGGAAATACACTCTAGTCTATTTATCCAATCTCATGACGTAGGCATTTGGGAGTTTTTATATTATGAAGATTGATTCTATGAAAGCTCTTTTGTAAGTCTCTTGATACATATATGCATTTATACTCAGCTTTTGGAGTCTCAGTGTTACAAGCATGAAAATGTTATTTTACATATTTATTGTAGCAAATTACACTCTTTGAATCTAAGAAAATCACTGGTGGAAATGGCAGATTAATAATAAATGAAATTGGGGGGCTGGAGAGATGGCTCAGTGGTTAAGGCACTTGCCTCCGGTGCCTAAGGCCCTGGGGTTCAATTCCCCAGGACCCACATAAGTCAGACCCACCCACAAGGTGGTGGCCCTGGTTCGTTCTTTCTCTCTCTCTCTCTCTCTCTCTCTCTCTCTCTCTCTCTCTCTCTCTCTCTCTCTCTCTGCTTGAAAATGAATAAATAAAATATTTTTTAAAATAATAATAATAAATGGAATTGGGAACATTGGTAATTCATACACAAAGAGTTAAAATTGAATCTACATCGTAAAATTTTTTAAACATCAAACACTTTAATAAGATTAAATACAAATAAGGTTTCTATATTGGTGCAAGCCTGAATAAAAAGGGTCATGTTACCATGATGAGTCCCAAAAAAGAATAATTTTAAGGATGTAAACTTTGTTACAGTCAGGTGTGTGTAGGGACCACTGCTCCCCTTCCAGCCCCTCCCCTTGAATGGGAGGTGTCTAGTTAGAGCTACAACCTAGGTGCTAAAACTGATTGGTCAGATATGAACCAATCAGCTGTCCCTCTAACTCACCGGGGGAGGACTTAAAACTAGCTTCCCTAGAGGAAGTAGGCCTCCTCTTCCCCCACATGGCAATGGAGTAGAAGGACTGCTGACTCAGGCCTCAGTGAGGTAAGGCCTGTACCCCTACCCCAGCTGATGGCTGGGGTAGGGGGGCGGGCTCCAGACCTTTTCTCTCATGAACCTCTCTTTCTCATAAAGGGAGCTTTCTATTATCTTTTCTTGGGCTGTTTATTTAAATAATAAAAGCTCTGTGAACTCTCTGACACATGTTTTCCCCACACTGGTGGCAGGAAAACTCTGACTTCCCACATCCAATTTCCCCATCCAACTCCCCTTTTCCTGATCTACTAATTTAAAATAAATGTGTAATTAAAATTTAATTCTGTCCCTGTGTACAATTCTTTGGCATTAGAGGACAAGAACTCGGAGTAGGAAGAGGGGGAAGGGAGGATTCCAAAACTCTCTCTCCCCGCGTTGCTTACTATTAATTAGCAACAACCCATATCAACTTGACTCCCTGGGCATTAGAAATCAGACAATAATAGATAATAATCTGAAAAAGGAGGGGGAGATTAAAGTGAGTGCTGTAATTTCCCCATATTTCTGCCATGTCCCAGAGAAGAACAGACACAGAACACAGTGGGTTGGAGAGAGGGAGCTGAAACTGGAGGGAACAAGGCAGCTTGAGTTCACCAAACAGACAACAAGAGGAGAAAGCTACACAGAGAAAGGATCAAAGAGGCTGCCCAGTGAGCAATTGAGCTTATACAGAACAGCAATCATATGATTCTCATAGGGTTTTGGCCTGAGTCCCAATTCTAGTTAAGGGTTCCTTGTCACTGAGTGGATTTCTTGGCCAATTAATTTTTTTTAAATGAGAGTAGATTTAAATAACAGACAAATATAAAGTAAGATTTAACAGGAATACATATGAAGTTTAAAATACCAGTTGTGTATTCAGCCACTGTAGAAATCAGTGTGGGGGGTTCTCAAGCAACAAAAAAATAAAAGGAACTACTATTATATGACCCAGCTAGACCATTCCTGGGCCTATGTTCAAAGGACTGTCTCCACCCTACTGATCATTCGTGTTTATGGCTATAATCTACAAACAGTAGGGAAATGGATAATGGATTGATGTAAATGTTCATCAACTAAGACATGGATACATACTTACATACATACATATATACATATGTATACATACATTCAATGGAATTTTATTCAGCCACAAAATACTGTGTGTTCTCTCTCATATGTTGATTGTAGCATAGAACCTTCATATACATGTGTTATTTGTGGGAGAGTGTGTAGATGCCAGAGAACTAGAAAGGATCCCATGAGAGGAAGAAAATTAAACTGATAAGAACAGGTACTACACTTGATCTTAGTCAAAAGGCCGAGAAATGATGAGAGGAAGAATAAAATAAGGATTCAAGAAAGAAAGGTAGGGAAGGTAGCAGATTTAAGTTAGATGATAGTATAAGGAGGAATTCCAGGGATGGGGGCTGAAAGCAGGGGAGGGAGTTGGAAGATGGGGCTGAGGAAGGGGAGGAGAAGGAATAGCCAAAACTAATAGAGAATAATAAATAAATAAAACTTTGCATATGAGCAAATTCAGTTAGGCTTGGAAGGGCCTTATTATTAAAAAAGACAAAAGGTGACAGAGATCATCTCTCACACAAGGCAGGACATCAATGCACAGTTTCACCAGCCACACTTATAAAAAAAAAACTTAGAAAGTTCTTCATATGTTGCTGGACAGAACACATATGTGTTAGTCTGAATGTGAAATGTCTTCCATAGTCTCATGGATTTGTAATTATGTCTCATATTGTCCCCAGCTAATGTAGCCTCTGGGAGGTGGAATCTAGCTGGAAAGGAGAAAGCCAATAGGGGCAGACTTTGACTTTTATTAGGACATTTATTAATGCTACTGGGCATTTGCTACCCAAATAAATCTTGCTAATGTTAAAAGATGTGATGTCCAGCCATGACATGATGAGATTTTCCCTGAGACTGTAAGATGAACTAAACCCTCTCTCCTCCCAAAAGCTGTTTCTGGGTTTTGTCCATGCAACAAAATAAGTAACTCCAACAAAACAGAAGGAAATTGCATTCGTAGTGAAGAATATTTAGCCCTAATTAAGACTAATTCAGTCCCATCAAACAAAAATTAGATGCAATATCTAAAAGGAGTAAGTTATTTTTGAGCTTTTCTACATGCAAGAATAAAGATCAATATGTTTTACAAGAATGAAAAACAAAATAAACAAACCCACTAATATGGCCAAATTCTCAGTAGGTCATTTATTAAGAATTACCAAGTATGGATTTAAACAGAAAATAATAAACTATAATTAGTAGGAAATAAAAATCAATGGATAAAATTCATAAAAACATGGATTAAGCCAACAATGCTACAAATGATTAAGTGATTAATGAATCATTAATATAAAGACAAATGATTAAACAGAACTGTATTCCATGTATGCAAAAGCTTTTCAGAGAAAACAAAAAAAATAATTCTAGATGTGGAAACAATAAAGTATAAGCTTAAAACATTTGTTGGCATCCACAGGAGGCAGAGCCAGGAGAATGTAGAATTTGGTAGGCAGCTGCAGTAAGAGGATCCCAGTCTCTGAAAAGTGTGCAAGGACACTTGTTATGCCTTCTTTTTACAATGCGAAAGCTTGCTCTGTGCCACTATGTGTTGGAAGTATGTAACTTTTGCTTATATTTTACTGGGTCCACAGTAAACAGACTGTCTTGAATCTCAGATAAGAATGATTGTTGATGTGGGATTTTGGTGTTCAGGGGGATCCCCTAGATTTATGAACCCGAAGTTTGGTTTCTGTCCTAATAATTAATGATAAAGTAATAAAGATAGACTCAAGAACAACAACTTTTGAATTATTGAGTTAATTTGGGGATAAATCACAAATTGTGGAGTTTCTTTAATGAGAATTGGGATCTGGGAAGGAGGGCCAGAACATGTTCTCATGTGGTAAACATAAATTTAAGAAAATGGAAGTTTATGGGAAAACTGGAGTAAAGCCCAGAAGCATGTGGAAAGCAAAGGAACCTGAAGCTTCCAAGGAAGGATGAGAATGGGGCCATGAACACGTTCAAGGTGGAATCAAGGAGAAATACACCAGTGGAGTGAAGTTAGGGGCAAACAGAAAGCACTTAGGGAAGGATAGTGAGGGGAAATACTTAGAAGGAGCACACCTGGCATCCACCTTATGATTTCCTATGGATGGAGCCAAGAGAAGGTTAGCCAGAGCCATATGCATATGATGGACTCAGAGACCATAGGAAAGTTGTATATGTAATTAAGGGACTATTTACGCCAACTATAAAGAAGAAGCTAGCAAAGAAGTTTCCACAGATTAAGAAATTGTATTATGCAACCCCCGCAACAACCAAGCCATGCTGGGTGAGAGGGTGTGCTCACATAGATCCCTGTGGCCTGAGTGAAGAGAAGCAGCTAAAGTAAAAAAAAAGACCAAGACAAGAAGTAGACAGCAGCCTTTATAGTGTCAACTTCAGGTGTGTAAAGGGAAAAATCTGATTAGTTGATATATTTGGAAGGCAGACCCTAGAGTCTGCCCACACTAAGGTCGGCATGGGCTGTAGTGTACTAAGCTGTGGACAGCAGAGGGAAAGATTAGTCTTGGTCAGGCAAGAGTTCCAGCTCTACCAGGAGAGATGGTACATGGAGTGACATCTCCTGGTTATCTCTGGGCCTCAATCTCTAGGTCAGACTGCCTGAAGGAAGTTAGCTACCCTTTTCCTGTTCTCTTTCATTGTGCATAGTGTTAAAATGGGTAGACTACAGGAACTTTTTAAGATGGGCTGAGTGCATTTTGTATTCTGAATATGTGAATCTAAGGGGGATAAGGGTGTAATTTAGTCGTTTGAATGTAAATATCCCCCATAGCCTCCTGTTTCTTTCTTTCTTTTTTTTTTATTAAGCTTACTACTTAGTTCCCAGCGGGCAGAGTCTTGCTAGAGAAGGTGTGTCACTGAGGGCATCTTGAATCTAGCCTACTATTTGTTCAGATCCAGCTTGAGCCCTGACTGTTAGTCCTTTCTTTGCTATGGATGTATGGAGAAGTGAGCCAGCCTCCTCCATCATGATGACACTTCCCCTCAAAATTGATAGCCTGAAATAAACCCTATCCTTCCATAAACTGCTCCTGGTTGGGTGTTGTCATTCCCTGAAACTAGAAGGTAACTGCTACACATATACTCTGGCGCAATCACACATGACTGTTACGAGGATAATAGGCCTTTCTCTGATTAGATTTGAGGGCCACTCCACAGGCAAGAATTAATGCTTAACACTGAAAGCCAGTTGAAAGTGCATGGCTCTGGAGACAATAGCCCCAGGGAAGAGGCTACAATTGCATGGCTAAATGTGCTATCAATATTTATCTTTATTCTCTGAGGTCAGTTCTCTCAGCACAGGCCACTCAGAAAAGCTTTCCTTTTATTTTGGTTTTGACAGGGAGAAACAGGTAATGGAGAGAATCATAACTGATCAAGAGCTAAAAATAAGTAACTGATGAGCTGATGAGTGATAATATATCATAATCCATATATATCTTCCTTTCCAGGGCTCAAGGAACATTGTAAAAGATGAGAAGGTACAAATGTAATAGCTGGAAGATGGGAAGGAACACTGTGGAACTCAGGTAACATAAAGCCATTGCACTCATTAATTCACAGAAACTGTGGTTACCTACACAAGACCTGCATATGATGAGGTCAGTAAGCAGTCTGTTATAGATAGTGCAGGCATTTGGGAGGACACTTTCCTCCCTAATGAGATGATAGTTAAAGGTCGATGAGGAATCCAAGTCATGTTTTTCATGGTATATCCACTGGTAAAGTGGTAAGTGATAAGAAGGAGTATAATGGGACTGAGGGGGGTAAGGAAAAATAATGTGGGATACATGTGATCAAATATATATGGTATATGATTCTATATATATTTGACAAAAGAATATTAAAATGTGAATAATAATAATAATAATAATAATAATAATAATAATAAATGAAGGACCACATATTTCAGTGGCACTGTGGACTTAATGTTAGTTCCTGGAAAACCTCCAATGGGTAAGATTAATGCCATTTTAAAAGAAATCTTTCAGAATTCCTGCTTGGCAACAAGAACAAAGAATTCACCCTCCAAGAAGAATAAGCCCTGAACAAGCATCAAGTCAGCTAAGACACTGAGTGTGAATTTCCTGAGATATGGAATATAAATTACTCAGTCTAAGGCATTTTCTCAGGAATGGTCTCAGGCAGGCATATTGCATTATTTGTTTGAATCTCAGTCCATAAATTTTAATTTTTATTTAGTCATCAAAAGCATTTGACTATTTTTGAAATTTACTCAGGTAATGCTTCCTGAATAAAATGTCAAAGAACACAACTATAAATTCTGAATTTCCATTCCCAGTTTTAATCCCCTGAAATAATATCATGAGGCAGATCAAAATAATAGTAAAGCCACGAATAGCAATGATTTTGATATGTTTAGCCAGAGAGATATGGAATTGGCAGGTATTGCACACCAGTTCTCTCATAAAAATTAACTGAAGCAATTTTTAAAGATAATATTTAGATTGCTTCTCCCCTAACTCCTTGAAATGCGTTCTACTACTGTGACAGAGACAGTGGAGTTCTCTGTGTCTGCCTTGACAAGTTACTAAACAACATATTAAAACACTGATGGATGAAATAATGGACGTTCCCCATCTCTTTCTGCAGGTTAGAAGCCCATGATCACTGGGAAAGTCCATTCCATATTTGAAATGTGCTCTCCTCTCAGCATGAAGATGACTAACTTCTCCGTGTGTGCTCACTTGGGGAGAGAAAGAGAGAGAGAGACAGAGACAGAGAGGTAATAACTTGCTCTGGTATATCTTCCTCTTCTTATGATGACATGGTCCTACCCTTCTGACCTCATTGAGTCTCAGCTTCTTTTCCGTAGGAACTATATCTAAATATGGTCACCTCAGAGGCTAATGCTTCAGTATATGAATTTTGAGAAGGCACAGTTAAGTCCATAATATCTTTCAATCATTCTCTCAATTATCATATATTTCCTCTTGTAAAGTAATATGAACTTTAGCCAACAGACCTGATGGAAGAATGCCAGAAGCAGTAGAGTAGGACCAAAGACACAGCCTCATGCAGTCTCCTGCAGCATGCCTGAGGAGTTATTCTCAGAGTCCTCTATACTGATAAAAGCCAGATTCTTGACTTTGACCACAGAGAAAAATAAAACTGGGAGAAGACAATAAAAATCAGAGTTGGAATTAATAGAAAGAGAGGAACTCTCTATAATGATGCCTTCTTACCACTAGACTGAGCAGACCTTCTGTATCGGATATCACTTGATAGTCCAGTTTCCATTTACCTCATCTATAAGACTCCTCATAAATCATGGTCTTGTGACAACATAGATTGTGTTTGAAAAATAATATGTTCAGTTTAACCACTTTGTACTTTCAGAATTTCATTTTATTGCAGTTTACTTGTGTTTATACCCAATCAAGTGTGAGATCAAATAACTTGTACCAACTCTGCTCCATATAAAAATGTGAGTCTACTTCTCATTGATGGGATAAAATACCTGACAAAAATCAGTTTAAGGGAGGAAAAGGTTATTTCAGTTTAAAGTCCGTCATGGTGTGGAAGGTGCAGTGGAGGCAGCTTGAGTCAGTTGGACACATTCAGCCAACAGTGAGGAAACTGAGTGATGAATGCGATTACTCAGCCAGTGCTTTCCTCTTTATATAGTCTAGGAACACATCCCATAGAATAGTACCACCTACAATTAAGGCAGGTCTTAATTGTGAGTGGCACCTCAATTAACCTAATTGAGGTAAACCTCCTAGAGATGCACATAGGCTAATCTAATCTCTGTAATTCCTCACAGGTTATTCCAGGTCCTGTCAAGTAGACAATATAAACCATCATAAAACATTAAATTTGATCCCTTCCTCAACACCGTTCATATTCCTTCTTCATATAATAATGGTAGTAATTATATCATTATATAAAACTCTCATAAATTTTAAGTGAAATCATACATGCAAAATGATTTTAAACATGCCTCACATTTCATAAGAGACTAGGGTTTCCTATTTTATTAATATTTAAAACATGTGGCTTAGAGTTTTAAAAATCTGAATAGTTTGGGTGAAAACAATGATAGAAGGTGAATAGAAAGAATTAATGAATGTGCATTTATGTATGGAAGTGTGATAGTCAATCATAGTTTTACAATTACTATTTGTTAATAATAAAAATAATAATAAAAAACCTCTATGCTTTATATGGAAAAAATACCTTAATCTTCAATGAACAGTCAGGTTTGGTGGTCATACCTATGATCCCAGCATTTGGGAGTCAGAGGAAAGAGGATAGTCATAATAAGTAAAACCAAACCCTTCAATGAGAATATTAGCTACAAAAAGTAGTTCTGCTTGCTAATGCTAACCATTGTCTTATCAGAGTGTAGAATTTATGGCATTGTATTTCAGAGACAGCCTTGGAAAATGTTGAGACTCAGATATGAAAAAAACTGATTCAAGAAAAATCCATTATTTTAAAAATTAATTTCAAGTGAATCCACAAGAGCTCTTGGTTTAACCATATGAGCAAGTTTCTGCTGATGGCCATTTAGTTACAATTATCAACAGAGTTCTATTTGCCAACATACATTTCCTCTTAGATATTCACAACCCTTTATAATCAATTCACTCAGAATTTACTTATAGATGAAATCTGGAAACTAAATCGCCACATTTATATATGAAGTTTGCATTAAATATGCTAAAATTCAGCTATAGAACTTTATTAACACTGTCTTCAAATCTTGAAAAAGCAGTTCTGTTTGCTAATGCTAACCAAGAAAACAGTAATTTAATATTTGAATCCTCCACATAATCTCAGTAGGCATAATTTCTAAATTTTAAAAGGAGTATAGAAGCTATGTGAAGAAATAATTGTCTGAAAATAACAAACAGAAGCTTCTCCGAATATAAAATTCAGCTCCTTGCTAATCTCTGATTCATATAAAGTTAGTCATAGCTCTCATGAGAAATATAGGTACGCATTGACAATGCCAAAAATAATGAAGATATCTGGCTTTTCTAATGGGCTTATTAACAGAAACACATCAGCTGGGTCTTCCTCGTGGGTCAAGAACATAAGCACCCTTGGCACCCTCATGGATTCCATTGTCAGAGAAAGAATGTGCACTGTGAGCCAGACTATGGAATAGTTAGGATACCATACAGAAGCCAGAGCATAAATACACATTGAGAAGGATGCACACTTTAAACAGATACATAACTACAATGAGTAATAAGACTAAAGTAATACTAAAAAGTATCCTGTGCTGGACAGTTGGTGTAGCAGTCAAGCCATTTGCCTGCAGAGCCTAATGGCATGAGTTCGATTCCCCATTACCCATATAAAGGCAGAAGCACAAAGTGGCTCATGCATCTGGAGTTCCTTTGCACCAGCTAGAAGCCCTGACCTGCCCATTTCCTCTCTCTCCTCCCTCTCTCTCTTTCACACTCTGTCATAGTCAGACACATGCCGCTGAGATGAAGCCAAGCCAGGCACAGTCTTAGGAGGAAAGTATTTATTGAAGTAACAGATCCACAAAAGAGGCTGGCCCCCTTTCACAGGTCCAAGCAGAGAGAGAAACCCATCACCACCAGCAACTCCAAAGTAAGCAAGCACAATCCACATAAATGGCTAAATTATCTCAACATACGAAGAAAAGCTTTTGTCACATTTTGTCATCTCAACATGATTAAAACCTTTGTGAAACTAAATCTATAAGGAAAATACATTGTTGCAATAAAAGCTATTTATGAAAATCCTGGAGTCAACCTTATAGTACGGAGCGAAAACTCAAAGTATTTCAACTAAAATATACAATGAGACAAAGGTATTTACTTTTTCAGTCTTTCTGCAAAACAGTGTTTGAAATCTGTTAAAGTAGTAAAGAAATAGAAGAAAAAAAAATTAAAAATGTTACAAATAAAAAAGGAGGGAGTTAAAATACCCCCAATTGAAGATGGTAATATACTATGCGTAAGAGGCCCTATAGCCTCCACAAGGAAACTCTTAGAACTGTTAAACATTTTCAGTGCAGTTTCAAGGTACAAAATCATCATCCAAAAATCAGTAGCCTTTTTATATACCAATAATGAACATGCTGTGAAAGAATCAGAAAAGCAATAAAAAAATGATAAGTAGCCATTCTGGAGCTGAGGAAAAATAATAATGCTGGATATATATATATATATATATATATTTAAAATTATGAAATTTGCAGGAAAATAGATGAGACTGAATAATATTTTGTTAAATGAGTTAACACAGGCATATGAAGATAAATACTATGCATTCTCTCTTAAATCCAGTTCCTGATTTCTCTATTTTTAAATCTTTGCTTGCATGTCTGTGTATGTTTGTGTTTGTAGGTGCACATCTTCTACAGCAATAAGCCTGGACTCCCAAATTATTAGAGGAAGGGTTTCTTATTGTTCATATCCTCAGTGCCAGTCTAGCTCACCTATGAGCTTTTGAGAATTCTTCTGTTTCTGCTTCCAATCTCACCATATGCATGATTGGATAATAGATATGAACATATATGTGATGTAGGCATCTGACGTGTTACATGTGTAACAAGCACATTATCTATCCATCACTCCATCTTCTCTGCTTTATAGTTTTTAATACTTGTATGTGTTTATTTATGTAGGAGTGAATGTGATAGAATTCAGGAAAATAGAAAGGTGCAGAGAACAGAGGTAAAAGAGGCTTGAAGGAAGGAGATGGGGAGAATGATGGAGTACATGTGTCATGAAACTGGAAAGGTAAATACTGGAGGCTGAAGCATACAAGTAGGTGGTGTGGAAGGGAAATGGAGAGGAGGAATGAGTAAATGGTAAGGATCTGACAAAACTAAGTCTGTATGAAAATGCCACATGGAAACCTGGTGTGGGACCCTGCTAAGAGACACAGAGGATATAGGGTTAAAGGAAGTTGAGGCCAGCCTGAAACCCCAATAATCTCTGTGTTTATCTGAGCTTATCTGAGACCAGTAGGTGTTTCACCATTAAAAACCTCCTTCTCTTATCTTAAAACTCCAGCCACCCTGGCAGGCCACATCAAACCCTGAGATAGACAATTCAAGGCCTAAGCTCACCCCAGCTGTAATAACAAACCTGGACAATAAAAGTCTAAAGGTTACAGTTCTTCTGCGGCCAACACCATCCAATATATGTCTAGAGTCACGTAGAAAGTCCCCCTCAACTTATCTATGCAAACTAGGCATCCACAGGTTACTGGCCCCTGCCAATCCATTCATGAGATGTCCACAGACTACACTTCTCCTACCAATCCCCTGGCTGCCTATGCCCCTGCCTCTGCATTTTCCTCTGTATAAACAACCTTTATCTTTACAGTAAATGATAGCTATTCACTGCCACATTCTCCCGGGTGGCTATGCCTGTCGGCTTACCGCTATCCCAAGACTCTGCCTACCCAGCTACATGGATGAAACCCCAAGTAATCCAGGGACTGCAACCTGGTACTTTGAAAGCTCATTAAAATATAATTATTAAATAATTATAATTTATTACAACACCACCCAAAGATATACAAATTTAAAATATAAAAGCTAAGGAATTGCAGGAGGTAATTATTGAAAAGTATTTCCATCATGGTCCAATACCCTGATGAATCTATAAGAACAAACACGATTGTATGTACAAGTAAAACATTGCAATTCATAACATGCAATAGTCTTGGGTCTGAACTGAGGAGTTTGAGACAGTGCTCATTGGCACTGTGTTTGGATGCCCACTGCAAATGCACATGTTGTCTATTGAGAACCAAGGCTGCAGGAAATCTTGTAGCACAACACCGGCAAGAGCTGGCATCAATGCTCAGATGATGAAATATTCATTTTGTTTTGAGTTTATTTTGGAGGTTGCATGTTCAGAAATCTTTTGCTATCTCCAAATTTGTCACAACCCCCACATTCAGTTCTATGACATCATACAGGATCACAACCCACAATTTAATAATATGAGTGTAAAGAAAACAGGAGCAAGTGAAGAGCCAGGAGGCATCTTTTCAGTGCCCAATGCTGAAACAGCATAAGCAACAAACAACATCATTTCATATTGGATGGGAAACAAAAACTGAAATTGATATTTGTAAGTGCATGTTAATGTAAATAAGCAATTGAGAAGGTGAATGAATAGGGAAGATATTAGTGTTATATGCAGAAGAGTGGAAAGTACAATGAAGTTTAAAGGAAATCTAATGTATACATCATCCAGAACAGTATTAGCCACAGAAAGCTTAGTTGATCTGCCCAAGGATTTACAATGGGCAGAAGAATTTGGATATGGCTCTCTTGTCCTACTGCCTTGATTATGTCCTTATGCTACACTGGTGATACTTCAAATACCAGTGATCAGGTTTTGAAGAATTCAGGACGGGGATTTTCTTTTTTAACCCCATGCTAAGAGCTCCTTCTAATATGCCCTGTACCACAGCCTATGTGAGTACCTCCCCTGAGGTATGATATAAAAATGGTCAGAATGGCAGAGAAAAGATTGTTAGAATTAAAGAAGACAAAGAAATGAGGAATGAAAATAACAAAAGGAACTACAATACTGAATGCAAAGAATAATAATACATACCTATTTCTTCATCAAATAAATTCTGTGTGTCTCCAGCTTTGTGAAGACTGGACTGTGAAATTCAATTGAATTTAAACACTTATTCAGCATATGTTATTTCATATTTGAGGTTGAATATGTTATTGTCCCATAACATTTAATTCAAAATCAAGTACTTTACAACATTCCTTCTTTGAGTATTTTTCTATTTC
Source organism: Zapus hudsonius (assembly GCA_004024765.1). Taxonomy (NCBI): domain Eukaryota; kingdom Metazoa; phylum Chordata; class Mammalia; order Rodentia; family Dipodidae; genus Zapus; species Zapus hudsonius. Next base: position 33,935 of record PVHP010016541.1, read on the forward strand.
TTACATGCACATGGGTAGATTCTGCTTTTGATGGCCTAGAATACAAGTGTAACAGAATTTCTTAAACAAAAGATTTCACTAACCCATTATGGCAGGAATATATACTTAGAAATTATGCTTAGCACCTCTGGCTCACATCACTGTCAATTCTGGGAGATTAAAGGATCAGATAGCAGGAGGCTGAGAGAAACACTGTATTGATACTTCAGGGCTGCTGTCCTCTGGGTGCTGGAACCTAGGTCATCAAGGCAGACATGCGAATGAGCATTTATAGCTCACCATCTAGAGGTCGAAAAGTTTAACCATGAAACCCATTCGCTGTGTTTTCAGTGCCCTAGGCCAGATTTTTAAAGTTGCACACCTCATCAAATCAATGTGAGTACCAAGGTTCAGCGGCTGGCAGCTACTAATATACAAAAGCAAATACTGTCATCATAAGCAAAACCTACAAAGGCCTTGAGGAAAACAGACAATTTAAAGTTGCACTTTTGTTTCCATGATTAATATTGAATACTGTCATCTATCAAAAAGAATACTGAGAAAGAACTAGGTTACATAATGAACACAAGGAAGACTTTAAATGATAATCCTTCTACAATTATTAGAACTTTTCTCCTGTGACACACGCTTCACGTACATGAGATTTCAAAGATAGACCCTGAATCATAACGTATGAACATTTAAGTGATAGTCACATACAAAAATTTTAAAGATGTAACTTTTCAGCAGTGTTTATTTCAGCAAATGTCAGGATCATCTTCAACATTTCCTGGAGTTAGACAGTTGAACATGTTTTCCTCCCACTATGAATTGTAGAGTTACTTTTGCTGTTTCCTTCTGCCTCCAAGACACATCACAGTTTCTGAAATAAACAAAAGTTGAATAGCACTAGGCAAGAAACTCAGGTACAGAACATCACCTATTTTTAGTCTTGAGCTCATTCTGACGTGAGAGCACGATTCACTGCAGCTAGGATACCTGGGCATTTCCTGCACTCAGTAAACAAGGTCAATATGTAGCATTCACTGAACTCGAAGCTGAGAATTTCACCAAATGCCAAATTGGATCTTGTAAGCAGCAAAGAGAAGAGTGGGTAGAAAATTCTCTGGAGGGTGAATAGAAGAAGCACAGGAAGACAATCAGGAGAGGAGGAAAGGGAGGGAAGAAAGATGAAGGAAGGGGAGAACTCCCACTGGCGAGCGTGCTTGAGGTTTGCACTAGAAATCTTCTCCTGTATCATCTCATTAGTTTTCATACATTTTCTCTACTGAGTGTGTCTCTCAGACTCAATCCTTTCAGTTTTTTAAACCTTGAAAAGATGGTTGTAAGAGTAACAAAACACCCCTAAATCACACTTAGTGTCAGTATCAGCAGTTATGGTGTTATTTTCCAGAGAT
>PVHP010016542.1:0-35703 GCA_004024765.1 Zapus hudsonius
GATTTTTCCATCAAACTATTTCCTTTTTCTCCCTTTCAACAGGACTGATTTCCCCCTTTTCTCCCTCTCTAAATTTACTTCACAGCAGATTGTCTTGTAGTAAATCACCAAAAACCCAAATAGCACTAAAGCATTCTGATACAACATTAGCATTTGCTTAACAAGCACAAGATAAACATTAAACAAAGAACTGCATTTCTTTATTAGAGGCTGCAAGATACATAATCCATGAGCACAAGAAACATGGGACCCAGTGGATATGCAGATGTGTGTTATTTCATTGGCGCTGGGCGGCCTTGTTAGAAAAGGTTTTCATCTGAAGGCTTGGGGGTGGATGGTTGACTGTCCCTGGTGGGGCTGTAACTAGATACAGAGACTGTTGCAAGCTAGGCTGGGCTCCCTGGTGGACCTGCTGATTGGACAGCCTGAGGAAAACTTGGGAAGCATCGGGAAGTGAACTCAATCACCTTGGGGATGATAGGGTAGAACCAGATGAAGGCATTTGACTTTTCTGTAACTCCCACTAAGGACAGATTGCAGTGTGATCCAGCCTCCATAACTGCAAATCAGGCCTTTCCCCTATGCCGATTCCATTAGAACGGCCAGCATGGTGCAAAGAGGAAAAAAAAAGAAAGAAAAAAAAAAAGGTTAGACACAGTAATTTTACAGGCAGGCGGGTACAAAAAAAATCTGCATAATTAAGCAGTCAAGCCTGCTAATAGGGGAGTTTATATGCTCTGGGACCAGGCAAGGGCAGCACATATGGATATAGCACTGGATATTAAATCTACGGCATGCAGACTTACTTCAGGGCCCTCAGAGAAAAGGCTAATTATAGAGAGAGGAATTGTGTTTACTGGTCTGTCTTGGGCAAAGATGGTGGAAAAAGTGCAACCAAGTTTTTGCAGTTAGACATGAACAGGCTGTTAATAGAGATATCAAAATATGTGCTCATGCTTGCTTCCCACCTAATCAACACAAAATTAGAGATTCCGCAGACACTCCCCAACCCCACGTCACCCACCGCAGACAAAATGCCGGGAGTTAAGTTTCAAGCAATAAGTGCAGGCAGATTGTCACCAGGCTCGGGTTAGGAGTATGTTTCCTATTAAATGGCCACAATTTAATCTAGGCGGTGCCCTTCCTCATCAATAAATTTTATTTAGTCAGTTAGCCAGCCTGTTTCAAAACGCAGTGCCCCTGGGTGAGCTCAAAGACAGCACGGACACAGACCTAGTCATGAGTTGCAGTGGGCAGGGATGAGCCTTGCCAGAGAGAAGGTGTGTTTCTGGAAGGTCCGATGGGATGGATATTAACATTTCATAATGCAGATCAAAGGTACCGAGAAAACCCACAGGCCCCCTTTGTCACAGGCCTCTCATGACGGCCTCATCCATGAGCTGAGACGATTTCTTCAGATTATTAAAGAGATGCATTGCGTATTTGTATGTATGTATGCATATGTGTATGCACGCCCTTACTGATTTATTTAATTCTGTACAAAGACCGTTTTCTGAAGAGGACGGGGAGCGTAGACCATTTGCCCCAGGCTGCATGTGCCAAGGCATGCTGGGCTGTTCCAGGGGACCAGAGCCTCCTACAGATTTCAGTTTCCTGAGAAGCAGTCTGGACCCCTTTGTCCTTTAGGGAAGCTTCCTGTGGCAAGCAGCAGCCTGCTCTTAATGCTGATTTGCGGCCATGGGCTCGGGCCATTTGTGAACCTGTCATGCATTCCGTTACTTGGGCCAGACTTGGAGGGCTGCAGAAGAATCCCACTGCCTCGGCTCAAGATGCACTAAAACCTCGGGCTTAAGAAAGTAAACAGCAGCTGATGAGCCAGATATTGGGTCAGGCTTGCCTGACATCTGTGCTCTGCTCCGAGGCAGGGAATTCGGTGCTAACGAGAAGACTGAGCTGCAGAGGCTAATGAGCGGGAGCATTAGCCCTGGAGAATGGGGAGTACCACATGGCACAGGGGTGCCAGCACCTACCTCTGGTCCCTGCATTGCCCCACTGGCTGACCAGAGGTGTCCCTTGTCCTGAGAACAGCTGGTCAGATATCGCAGCAGTTGGTTAAGAGGGTAAAGGTCTTAGGAAATTAGTGTGTTCTTATAGAAACCCAATGGAGGTATTTTATACTATTTTTGAAATAAATTTTTCTGTATGAGTTACTGTTAACTGAGGGATTTTTTGAACTTGTATGTGTATATGATGTGCATGCAATGCAAGTGTGTATACATGTCTGGATGTGTGTGAGTGTGTCTCTATGGGAACATGTGTGCACACACTTCACTGGAAACCAAAAGTTGACAGGTGATGTCTTCCTGGGTGGCTGTCCCCTTCATTTATTTACTGAACTCAGAGCTCACAAATTCGATTTGGCTAGTCTGACCCCGGAGGACCCCTGTCTTCACATCTAAGCACTGGAATTACAGGGGTTTAACCATGTCCGTCCAAGGATGCTGGGGTTCTGAATTATACAACTCAGGCTTGTGTGTATGGCCATCTCCCAGATGCCTAAATGAGCTTTTTAAATCAAATTACCCTCTGATTTTTTTTTTAATTCAGTGACTTCTAATGTTCCATTTCTAGAGGTCACAAAGAGGTGGCATTTTAAAGAAAGAAAATTTGGATTGCCTCACCAATTAGTAGGAACAGTGTGAGGCCAGTGGAAGGCAGTAGCCTTCAAGTACTTATTAAGACCATTCTCTTAACCCATTTGCTATTCTGGAGACTTAAAACTGTAAGAGGAAGGAGAACTGCTGGGTGTAAGGAGAGCTCAGTGTCTGAACACACAGAGTGGGACCCAGCCTCTATGATGCTCTCTCAGGGGAACGTGGAGGTGAGCAGAGGCCCAAGAAGATCAGCCAGGAAAAGGAAAGATGTGATTTTTTAGGTAGAAGCAAAAATGATGGACAGGTAAAATACAAAGTTGCTTCTATTTTTCAACTTTTCAACTGGAGAAAAATCAGAGGGCTTGGAAGAGGAATCTTATGGGCAGAGAAGACCTCTGTGTGTTGAACTGTTTGGCATTACAGGGAAGAACTTGTGTGAGTTCCTACCTAGTCCTGGGGTGGACAGTCAACCCCCTTATGACCCAGGGGCTTCACCATAGGGTTTCCTTCCCTCCTTCTCTGGCTTCTTGTGTCCTTCCTTCTGTACAGCCAATCAAAAACCAAGACCACCATTGTTGTGAGCACAGCCTTGTAAATAATGGAGAAGCAAGACTTCTGACTCATGTAGGGAAATAAGGTACATGTCGGGAGAATGAGGCACAGGCCATAAGAATTCTGTATGTTTGGTGTGGATTCAGAGGCAAGACTAGTTCTGAGGGAGGGAGAAAACTGGAGACAAGGGCCAGGGGAATGACAGAAGGGGTGGCAGGACTTGTCACATCTAAGCTTTGCTGGTTCTCCTCGATTCTGAACTGATTTTTCTGTGTCATTCCAACTAATGATACATGCTTAGCTAATGCTAGATTGTCAAAATGCTACTCCCTCTGTCCCTACACACACACACACACACACACACACACACACACACACACACAACTGAGGGGAACAAGGGGGAAAGTAGCCATTGCTGGACTGTGGCTGGGATTTTTCCAAAGTGGCTAATTTAGCTGCATTAACATCTTCTGGGTATTGTCTTCAAGTTTATCATTACCATATGCTGTGATTTCCTCATAAATGTCTGGGTTAAGTTGAAAAACTAACAAAAGATCTCTGCTCGATTTGCCAGATAATCCCACATGTCTAGGATCCTGGCCAGTGCACTCCTTGGTGGGAGCCGAGGCCCCTTTGCAGAGGTGATGGAGCGGTGGCTCTGCCTCCTCCTCTCCTTTCCGCTTTCCCAACCCGCTGTATGTAATGGACAAGTATAAGCACACAGTGCCCACTGCATATAATGGACAAGTAGAAGCACAAAGTGCCTTTGATTTTTATCAACTTTTGATCTGGACAAAGGTCAGAGCTGGGCAAGAGGAATGTCATGGGAGAAGAAATGTAGAGGACCAAAATTAATAAATGAATTTGCAAGACTACAAACATTTTATAGTAAAGGTTTCTACAAGCTGCATGTTTAGTATCAGGAATCATATCAACTGAGGCTGGAGAGATGGCCTGATGGTTAAGCCCTGCTTCATTTCCCCAGCACCCAGGAAAAGCCAGATGCACAAGGTGGTGCATGTGTCTGGAGTTCATTTGCTGTGGCTAGAGGCCCTGGCATGTTCATTCCATTCTCTCTCTCTCTCTCTCTCTCTCTCTCTCTCTCTCTCTCTCTCTCTCTCTCTCATAAGTAATTAAATATTTTTAAAAAGAGTATCATCGGCCAAGTAGCACTATGGGCAAGAATTTGATATGTAACGTTCATGTTAGACTTTGATATGTGCTATTTCGATGGAATCTCACTTGGCACCCCAGCAGCCATGGGTACTGGATATCCACATTTCATACTTATTTGGCCAAGGCACGGTTAAGATAACCATTGCCTTAGTTACCTTTATTATTGCTGGGACAAAGTGCCCGACAAAATCCAGCTGAAGGGAGGAAGGGTTGGTTGTGACAGTTTGAGGTCAGGGTTCATCATGGCAGGGAAGGCATGGTGCTAGGAGCTTGGAGCTGCTGGTGATATTGATCCTGAAGTAAGGAAAGAAGAGCAATGAGAGCTGGTGCTCAGTTAGCTTTCTTTGGATGCAGTCCATGATCCCGGGAGTGGGATGACGTTACCTGCATTTAGGGTGGGTCTTCTCACCTCAATTTAACCCAGGAAATCCCTCCCTGGCATGGCTAGAGATTTGTTTCCATAGCGATTGTGAATCCTGTCAAGTTGACAACTGCAGTTAGCCATCATGCTATGTGAGTTTACAGAGCCTTTACTTGTGGGGTTGAGTTCCCTATCACTGAGTGATTCCAAAGTCTGAGTTATTAAAACGATTCCACCTGGTGTCATGGGAAGAAAAGACTTTGGGGGAGAGTGTCCATGATGAGGTTTATTTGCATATTTATTTACTTACTATTTCATTATAATTTACCTATTGACAATTTGTGTAAAATTATAAACTATATTTTTGTTATATTCACACCCCATTACCTTTTCTTGTACTCCATCCCCTTCCATTAAACCTCTTCTTCACAAGTAATCCATGTCCTGTGTGTGTGTGTGTGACAGAGAGAGAGAGAGAGAGAGAGAGAGAGAGACTGAGTCTAATTAGAGCTGCTCATAAGGAAACATAGGTGAAGAGTTATTTCCTGCGTCTACACCACCGCAGCAGAGACCTCCCCTCCCCTAGCAACCATTTGCTGCCAACAGCTCTTCAGGAAAGGCCGAGGCCTCCTGAGTCCTTATACCATCCACGTTGGAATGTTGGTAAAAGTCACTTTAAGCCTCTGGTATAGATCTGACTTTGCTGATTTTTGCGCCCTGTGTACCAGGAATGTCCTTCACCCTATGGAGACGACTTATGTCACATAGGATATCATGACAGATCACTAAACTGGACACAATGGTCATGGTCCAGCTGCAATGAGAACTCAAACCCTATGCTAGAATGAAAGGATTTCGGTTTTTACATATGAAAAAAAATAGTGGTTGACCATTCAGTTTCTTAGTATTCATCAGAAATTAATGTGGAAGCAAAGTGCAAGTGGGCTTAATTGCATTTGTGACCTGCTTTCGTCTATATTTGGGAGGGCGGAGATGAAAATGGAGAACACACAGTGGATGCATTTTACTGCCGCAGTGGAACTTTACAGTCTGCCAGGGGCCCTTTCGGTAATGTTTGTAATGTGCTGCCATTGACTTCGGAAAGGAAAATACCACTGCTGGGCTTTATTTTCAACCATTTTTTTAAACATCAATTAATGCCATCAAATGTAGTATAGGGAGATCTAGCTTTTTATTTAGATTTCTGGGGGCAGGGAGGGTTTGTTTGTTTTCATTAACTCCAGTCATTTGAGCTGTACGGTATATGGTTTTCTTGGTATTTTCCAAATCAACTCAGTAAGTTATATTTAACAGTCTATGTGAAACTCTCCACATGAGGAAGAGAAAACAGCCTGGTAACTAGTACCATTTGTGAGGAAACAAATGATTCTGCCTAGTTTCACACAGTTTGAAAATAATAGCATTTTTGGTTTTGAGAAACACATTTTGTTAATCAAATGAATCATATCAGTTTTCTTGCCCACAATAGCACAATCACAATGTGTTATTTCTTCATGAATTAGATTCTTAAAATACCAAATGTTCAACTAACACTTGATGAATTGAAAAACAACAAGAAGAATAGCATAGTTTTGGCTTCAACTTGACTTTAAAAGAGCATTAAAACTGCTCCATAAGCTAACCAGAAAGAATAAGCGGAAAGAGAGCATATTCTGCAGATACTTCCTCCCTATTTTTCTCAGCCTCACTGAACAACATGACCAGTTCAAGATCTTCCAGGCTCTCCTATCTTTCCAAGCAGAGGACACAGCTAATTCAATATCACAGATGATTCCAATCAAGACTTGGGGCTGGAGAGATGACTCAGAGATGCAAAGGCTAACTAATGATCTGAGTTCATTTTCCCAGTACCCACATGGAGCTAGATGCATCTGACGTTCTTTGCAGTGACCAGGGACCATTCTCTTCTCTGTCTACCTCTCTTTCATCTCTCTCTGTCTCTCTCTCTGTCTCTCACTGTCTCTCTGTCTCTCTGTCTCTCTCTGTCTCTGTCTCTCTCTCTCTCCCCCCCCCCCCCGGTCAGGTATGGTGGCATACACCTTTAGGCCCAGCACATGGGAGGCCAAGATAGGAGGATCATTGTGAGTTTGAGGCCAGCCTGCACATAGTGAATTCCAGGACAGACTGGGTTAGAGCAAGACCCTACCTCGAAAAACCCAAATAAATAAATAAATAAATAAATATTTATAAATAAATAAATACTTGGCCCCAAATTCAGATAGAATCAGTTTTCCATTTTTCTTCCCACTTATCTTTGGCTTAAATGCAGATTTGAGCAACCACCCACATGACCGAACAAATCTGTTAGCCCCTTCCTGGGATTTGGGTTACATGGAACAGATTAAGTGTCAGGTTTATAACCCCTCTCCAAAACACACAGTTTTCGAACTGTGAAAGACTGTCTAAATATAACATCAGTCTTGTTATCGTGATGTTTATAATGGGAGGGGAACGTAGGCTGCAATAAGTAAACAATACAAAGAGCCCCTTCTTATCAGGCACAGAGGGGGACATGAACCTGACTGTGTAGACACTTCACTCAGCTTCTTGTGCTCAAAGATTGCATTGGCCTGAGCACAAAGCCATTAGTTTTGCAGCAGATGAGATCATATTTCCACCTAATCGGGTGAGTTGGGGCCATAGTGACAACTCTGAATTGGAATGTCCCATCCACTGCAAAAGAGAGATGCCCAGAGCCTGAGTTCTTCTTCCCCTGCCCTGCACTTTCCTTTTGAGGAATGTCTTAGTGTGTCATTCCAGGAGGCAGAGGAAGAAGGTTCTAAAGGGATTCCAAGGGCCACCACACCAGTCTACCTCTGCTCGCCTGTGGAGAGAGCTGCAGTTCTCTGAGATTTCACTTTCAATTGTTTAAAGTATTTCAAGACAGTATTTATTTAAGGAAACTTTTCTTCTCATCCTTGAGAAGGCATTGCTTTTCTATAAATGTAAATATTTATATAAACTCGATTATAAGGATTGGCCGTAAATAATTACTCCAATTTATTCTTTTTTTTAAATACATTTGTACAGTGCTAATATGTGTTTAGTGACTCTGGTTCAAATTGTTTTTTCTCCAGTACTCAAGGACCAGAGAACTTTGGTTGCTGTTTCAGATGAGGTCTACCTCACATATTTGGTGTGATGATCATTATGTTACAAAATTATCCAGAGTATTAGCTTTTTTTTTTCCAGATTGTCAAATATAGAAGCCCTCATCTTGACCTCTGTCTGTCCTAGACTTGTATGTATTGTGTTTGTGTATGTGTGGGTATAGTGTATGTAGATTTGTATATACACTTGCATACATGTTCTTAAGTGTATGTATGAGTGTGTGAATGCCAAAAGTCAACATCAGGTTTCTTCCTAGGTAGCTTTCCACTTTATTTTTTGTGACTGGGTCCTATGCTGAGACCTCCTCAGTGCTGGAATAACCAGCCCACACAGCCATGCCCAGTTTTTACATGGATCCTGGGGATCCAAACTCGGGTCCTCATGCTTGCATGGCAAGCACTACCCCCTGAGCAATCTCCTCACCCCTTAGCCTAGACTTTCATAATCATTACCAAGAATGAAACTGATGAGTAAGCCAAATATGCCTACAGAAAGAACCCAGACTTTATAGGTGTTGCCCTCAGAATTCTTCTTTAGATCATTTAAGACATGATATCATATATCATGGGGGCAAAACAGAGCCTTTAAATAAATAAAAAGTTTAAGACCATCAATAGATATTTTAGTGACATAACCTCTAAAGGCTGGCTTTTGTGTGAGTAGATTCATTTTAAACTTTCATTATATTGACACAGTATACAGCATTTAAAATTTTTAAATGAGCTGGTTCTGGTTTTAGAAAGACTGTCATAAAGTTAGGGGATTAAAAATTTATTGTGCCCAGAGCATCTTTATAATTTGGCATTATAGTCTTGGAAATATTTAATAGCTTTTCAGAAGGTAATACAAGCAATCACTATCTGCTCCCTGAAAGAGCTACCTATAATTATTGTATCTCCTTCATCACAAAACAGATACACTTATTCGCGGATCCATATGTTTTGTTGGGACCAATTTCATTCAGTTTTCAGCTTTAGTTTGTGACCCAATGAGATACTTACAGATATTTATTTCATTGTTATATTTAAAATTGAGTAGAAAAGGAGTCTTTGTGGGTTGAATCATCTTTTCTCCTCTGTTCCTACCTGTGTTATTATTTCTCTTCCTTCTTTCTTCCCATCACAGTGGGTACCAGCTCTGTCACTTACATGGCTCTTGGCTGATGGGAAACAACAGAAGGAAATAGAAATTAGTATGAGTCATTATTGGCTTCGGAATAGACTGTCTTGATATGCTGGTGTACAGCGTGATGCCTGAGAGAGAAATGTAGGCAAGAAGCTTGGTAAACTAACCTATTTTCCCTGCACAAGTATGGAGTGATTTTCTTAGTAAGCCACATACTTCAGAAATGCTTGAAGTTTCAGTGTGTTCCAAAGTACACCATTTAGAACTGTAGCATGGATGATTCAGTTACTTAGAGAAGTACAGGTAGCTATAGGAGAATAGAATTAAGAAATGAAGGCTAGGAGTCAGCCCGGTTCCGCCAGCCATAGTATGTTGTTACTGAGGGGGGCCATGTCTCTGGATATTCTCCCCCACCAAGGCTCTCACAATCTTTCAGCCCCCTCTTCCACTCAGTTCCCTGAGTCGTGGTGGTGGGTGAGTATTAAGGCTGTTTTATTGTTGAGGACTTAGGTGTCTCTGTACTTCTGATTTAGGTTTTGTCGAAAATCATTGGTATCTGTCCAATTGGCTTATCCTTTGTTGGTTTATTGGCTGTGGCCCTGGGTCACTTGTTCATCCCATCATTCTCTGCGGGGTTCCATATGGATCCTCCACAGTGTGTCTGGGGTGGCTCATCTCTTGTCAGGATGTCAGCTATCAGCCTGTAGTTCATTGGTAGGGTTGGATGAGCCACAGCTCTCTCGCTGCATTCTGCCCAAGGACTGATCCAGGCTGCTCACAGAGGAGGATATCCAACTGATCGGGGATGGGGAGGGGGGCATTGGGGAACTGGGGATAACAACTCATTGTTTGCCCATTAAATAATGTAACTCATTATGGACAATAAAAATAAATTAAAAAAAAGAAATGGAGGCTAGAGAGATAATTCAGTGGTTAAAGGCACTTGATTAAAAAGTATGACAGCCCAGGTTCATATCCCCAGTACCCATGTAAAGCCAGATGCATAAATTGGTTCATGCATCTGGAATTCATTTGCAGTGACTATAGGCCTTAGTGCACCCATAGTCCTTTCCCTCCTCTCCTCTTCTTGCAAAAAAATAAATAAAATATTTTTAAAAAGAATTAAGAAATCAGTCTTTATTTCTGAATACTTTTAACCCCACAAAGGAGTATTCAGGCCCAGCTTCCACAGGGTGACAATATAACCAAATCCTGGGCTTATTGCTAATGAGAGAAAAGGCCAGCATTCTGCCACCAAGTCACAAGTTGTATGATTAGGAGGGGGTTCTTCAGATGGACAGCTCAGAACAAAGTAGAGCATTTAGAGATGGGAATTTAGCTTTACCATTTTTCCCAGTTTTCCAATGGAGGCTGCATATTAGCTAAGGCTTTGCTTTCCTGGAAGTAGAAGCAAGCTCTCCTGTAGCCAGAAAGACTTGGTTCATTAGGACGGAGGACAGGAGGCCGACTGGAGCCAATTCAATTCTTGACTTGCCAGGAGCACAGAAATACCATAGCTCCTCACAGGGCAACGAGAGACTTTGAAAACAGCAGCTTGTTCTGCTTGTTCATGACCTAAACTGTGGTGCTTGACAGGCGGCTTTTACTTTTTTAAGTGAGGGCTTGGTGCTCCCAGGACACCATGAGTTCAGGAAGCCTGGATTCTAGTACTGCTCAGTCTTATCATGGGAAAGTTAATTCATATCACTGGTTTCAGTTTTTTCATCTTTGAAACCCATCTGTACTTACATGGTCCTCAAGGCCCTGCCTAACCTTTTTCTAAAGCTCCATTATTTAGCCAAGCAGGGAGGTTGATCCCTTCCATTTTTCCCCCAACACTTTTCTAGTTTCTTGCTTTTGCAACATTGTACATTTTTTAAAAAATGTTATGGAATCTTGGAAAATACTTGAGCCAACAAACACAGTTTTGTGAAGTATTTATTAGACTATTTCTTAGTAAATGGATAATGCCAGAGAGTGGTCAGCCAGCTCTCTTGCGCCTTGACAATCATATTTCCCATACCACATTTCCGAGATCTCTGAACATTGGGAGTGTTCTTTGTTTTTGGAAGGAAGCTAATCACCTCGAAGAGTTTCACGCCATTCCCCGTTTCCCTCAAGCATGAGAGCCTTCTCCAAACTGTAGCATCAAAGAAGACACTGTGTGTGGATTTCCACACTGTTCACTTAGTTTTCCTTAAGGATGTGGTTACAATCTTTTACTCTGCTAATATATTTTGACACCTTCTCGGTGTAACCTGCTGTTCTCTTTAATTGCTTATTGGTATTAATTATATAGTGGTAACGTAGTTGGCTGCTTGAGCCACTTGGCTGTAAAGAAATTCATTCATCATTATTGCAGTTGGAGCTACAGAAACTTGCCCAGCGTTCTATGCAGAGATGAATGCTTTGGAGCTCCGGCCCAGGAAGGTTTTGAACACGGGTCAAATCTTTAAGTGTCTGCTCTCTGCTGCTCCACTTTGCAGCTTCTCCTTGGTGCTGTGAGCCTCTGCTGTGGCTGTCATTTTTTTTTTGGTCTGAGTACTTGATTCCCTGCCCTTTCGGTGAAGTTTATGTGTTGTTCTTGGCACTCCATTCAGTATCCTGAAGGAAGAACAGCCTTTCCTTTCTCTCCATATCCCTAACTGTAAATTTTCCTCCTCGGAATTTCCTGGTAATAAATTCCCTGCCCTTACAGCGTCTTCACGTGTGCATTTCATTTTCAGCCACTAATGCTGATTGGATGTTACCTTAACCCCCACCTTTCTGAGAAAGTGCTCATCATGCTCCTACAAAGAACTGTAAGGTCACATCTATGCACATAGTCAGTGATGTAGACACCGCAGTGTATGCAATGAAAGAAAGAATGAATCTCGATGTGCACATGCTAACCTGGCCGTGTGAACTTGACTTCATCTGGCTACTTCCCAATGGCTAGAGTTTCTGGAATCTGGGCTTAATTTAGAAAAGACAACCATCTCGCTGTCTGCACTATCCAGCAGCCAGGCCACAATGCCACCCTCTCCCTTCTGGCGGCATGACATTAAATTCACACTAGTTAAGCCAACTTAAATTGAGCCTCCTTGAACCTTCCTAAATAAAACTAGTGGCCTTAATTACAATCGGGCAATTTAAAGGTTATGGAGCTCTAACTAGTACCACAGTATATCACTTTAATAATGCACAAGAAAATTTCTCTAAGGGGTGGCATCGTTTGATTAGGAGAATTCGAGTTTCACTGCACATTTCCAATAAACTGTTTTTAGAACTCTTATTGCATTTATGGTGCCATTACCTTCTTTTATTCTTCAAGGCCAAGTTTCTAAGGTCACACCAGTAAGACAATAAAAATGCGACTCATTTGCAAATAATATGTGGTATTGTGACTTCACATTCTGCTGTTGAACCTTTCTCCTGATATTGCTACCCACTGGAAAGGAGCCGAGTCCCTTGGAAATCACAGAGACTCTGGCCTTCCCTCCATCTGGGTGTCAGCGCAGGCATGGCCTGTAGTTTTGGTAACTTTGGATTCCAAACACCACAGGAGAAAAGATGACATGGTGACGATAAATATCAATAGGAGTGTCATACAGAAATAATAACCTTCAACAAATGCCCTACTAGCTTCTCTCCTTCAGCCCATGAATGTCAAGGATGACGTTGGCATCATCTGTTGAACCTTACACATTTCTTTTGTTTTCTGATTCATATTTTTTTCCTTTCTTTCCTTTTCTTTTCTTTTTTGAATCACCAGCAGTAGCGGGCTCTGTTTTCTAGCAAAGATAAACAGCTTTGGAGTGATGAGAGACTTTCCTCAGATAGTTAGTGGCTTCAAGCCAAACAGAAGAAGACTTTTGAAAGTAAAAGAAGCAAAAGAAAAGGCCTTGACCCTTGTCATAAACTCAGCACGGCCACAAGGAAACATGCCTGCTGAGCACCTTGTCTGGTCCCAGGACTCGTGGCGCTGGCTCACCACTGCGTGGAAATAATACTGACTACTGAGCCAGCTCTGTCCGCAAAGATCTTCTCCCCATAGAGTTTCCGTTAAGGCAGGTTACATTAGTTTATGCTGCATGAAGGATCCTTTCAATTTTACCAATTTGTGGGGTTTTTTTTCCTTGTACAGTACTGGAAGGTAAATATACCTATTCTTCCTCCACTGCCAGAAGTTTCAGAATTCAGGGCCTTTATGCTTTATAGTAGGCATCTATATCCAACAAGAGAATCTATAAGCAAAGAGTCTAATGATTGCACCGGTTAAAAGAATGGAGCCTTATAGTATTAGCACGTGACCTATTAAGAAAACTTGTTTATGGGTCATGGATTTTGGCGCTTGGACTTCTCTATGACTTGGGACAAATGAGAGACATCCCTTCTTTTATATATTACCTTCTTTAGTATATATTTGATACTGTTTTGGTGTCAGTCTGGGCGTTTTCCTCGAGTGATATCATATAAAGAACTAGCTAAGTATATATTTCCCCTACATTCAATTCAATTCGTGAAGTCCTGGGTATGTAGAGCCACATACTACTCTAGGGAGGTGACATACAATGCAAACACCTCCGCCCTGCTGAAATTGCTTCATAGCCTGAATTGGTAAATCACCCAGAACTTGGTTCCCGATGCTACCTTAGCTTAAAGATGCTACACAGGCCTGCAGGAGGCTGAAATTGATTCTCAAATTAGAAAGATGCTATTTCCAATCATATCATGCCCCTTTATGCAAAATGCATTGAACTTGCATTTGCATACTAACCAACTTTCTCTTAAGATAGAGATCAGGTAAGCGCTAAAGACAAAGTGGAGAGAAACTTTGTGCAAGTAAAGGGTCTCTTTTCATTATTCAAGTGAGTAGAAACGAGGGGAAAGTTGTTGGTGGAAACGTGAGCCTTCTCAGTGGAGACTGAGGGTGTTTACAATGAACCAGAGCTTTTCATAAGCTAAATTTTTTGAGAGAGAGACATTTCTAGGCTGACCTAGCAGGAGCCTCCATCCTTCCTCCCATTTTCAGCATTAATAATTTTTACTCAGAGAATTATTCTATTTTCAACTTTTTTAAATGAAGAATACTTTTTTTATTGGGACAGGGAGAACTGGGTTTATTTTTATCAGTGTCCCTCAATATCTTTTTATTATTGTTTAAAGCATTTGAGGGCAAAATTTTATTTGTCTTTTGTTTGCTTGCTTGTTTGTTTGAGGTAGGGTCTCACTGTAGCCCAGGCTGACCTGGAACTCACTTGTAGTCCCAAACTGGCCTTGAACTCACAGCGATCCTCCTACCACTTCCTCCCAAGTACTGGGACTGTCAAGTTAAGGGGCAAAGTTTTAATCTTTAAATCTGCTTTTGTCTCTTTTCACTGAGAATGTAGCCATGGGGTCCATGTTTAGAAGTAGAAGAAGGAAAAGAAAGAGTTGCAGGTGTGCAGAGCTTGGTCAGGTTTGAAAGTTCTCTTAGCCTCTGTTTATCCCTTGTCCCCACTGTAACAAAATTGCACTGTTGAGTCTCACAGTTGGAGGAAAGCCACTTTTTGGTGGTTTTTTTGTTTGTTTGTTTTATTGTTTGAACAACATTTCAGTGCTTTCTCCTCCAAGAGAATATTCTAATAGGTACTTCACACAACCAGTGATAATAGCCAAGGCATCGGACGATATTGCATCTCAGAGCCGCCCACCGCCTGCCTCTCCCATCCCTGCCCACCTGGCCCTCCTGCTAGTTTCCAAGCTGCTGATGTTTATGGGGCTCTAGGCAGCCCCTGGGCGCTTTAAAAACTGCTGGGTACCATGCAGCCCACCCCAGTTGATCATTTCCTGCTCCAGCCCTGCTGATAATGAAGTTCAAGACAGGAAATAACAGTGTCAATATCAGTGGCTTTGCTTATCAAATCCAAAATCGTAACATCCTTTTAGACATTAGCAAAAAATAAAAATAAAAATAAAAAGACAGGGCAGAGTTAAAGGGAACCCCACACCTGGCAGATCCCCTTGAAGTCCAGTTCTGGCTCGGGCACGTGGGATGCACAGCTTCGGCTTTCCTTCAGGGGCCTATTTTGGGTCCTTTGTGCGCAGAGGGTCATTAGCGGTCATATACTCATAATCCCAGGGCTGTTTCTTTTGTATGATAATTCTTATGCTTGCATCTCATATAATTTTTATTTGTATGATGCATGTGTTTTCGTGTGTGTGTGTGTGTGTGTGTGTGTGTGTGTGTGTGTGTGTGTGTGTACAGACACTCGTATGCCCGGGCATATTGTTGAGATCAGAGGGCAACCTTGGTTGAAGATCTCTTGTTTGTCTGCAAACTTCCCTCCATCTCCCTTATCTACCATAGAAGTGCTGGTATTACAGATGTGTGCCATCATGACCAGCTGCATGTGTGTTCTGGGGAGCCAAACTCAGGTCCTCACCCTTGAGTGCCAAAAGCTTTATCCACTGAGTCATCTCCCAAACCCTATATCTGGAATCCTGGGTTTCTCTCTCACATGGCTTAGAAATCTGAACAGTGGCTGGCATTCCTGTATTGCTAAAGAAAATGCCTAGAAAGTGCTAGAAAGTCTCTGAGTAACATTCATCTTCATGTGAAATTGTTTCACAGAATAAGGGCAGAACTTTTAACTGGTGGAAACAAAAACGGTTCACAGGCTGTAAGGTGCTCTCCAATTCAGCCTTACTTTGGGGTGGGGGGAACTTTATGACTAATCTCCTGGCTGACTTTGTCGCCACCACCAAATGAGCACCTCTGTGTGCTTACATCACAGGTGTGAAATATGTGCTGTCCATGGAGCTACGAATTAGCATGGCCAGCGCCCACGGACCTAGAAAGAATGGGGTGGCTGTGTGCATGGCAAATTACAGCACACTGCCTATTTTTCTACCCCTGGTGTCCAGGGTGAGCCAACTTAGCCGAGGGCTGAGTTTTCCATGTGTGCCTTTGCTTTGTTAGTCCTCAGACCCCGGCTTATAAATGTGCACTTGGAAATTAACTCAGGGAAGAAGAGAGGCAAAGGAAAGTAAGGGGAGTGGGGAACTGGTTTAGGGCATAGTTTTCTTGGATTTAAAATACGTGTGTGTGTGTGTGTGTGTGTGTGTGTGTGTGTGTGCGCGCGCGCGCGCGCGCGCGCGCGCGCAGAGCAGGGCATGTATTCAGACTGGGGAAAAAAATTACAACTGCAGGGCATTTGAGTCCTCTGGATTCCAAGGGCAGAGTTGACTCCCACTCAGATCAGAGCCCCTGCGACATGATGCTGTATCAGGTGGGGTTTTGTCTGTGGACTTTAGCCTCTAGATGTACGCATCAGAAGAGGCTGGAGGACCCTTCCAGCCAGTCTCCAAGGGAAAGGAGACATGAACTTCTACTTATAAGCCCTTGAAAATTGGTCCACAGTAATGGCTGTAGTGTTGATCAGACCCAGTAAGGGGGCCCCAGTGATTCCTGAGATAACAGCTTCATGTAAGTCAACCACTGAACATGTGCTTGGAGCCGCTCTAGACTTCTGTTTTTATTGAAGGAAAAGGAGTATAAACTCGGGACACATAGTCTGGAGGCTGCTTGAAAGGTTTGCTCTTGTTTAAAGCTCCTATTGAAATGTCAGTGTCCTGTTAAATTCACAGTAACCACTTTGGAGCTCATAACTGGATGTATGGTGACTAGTATTTCCTCCGTTATCAAACAAGATGATGACTAAGAGTCCGAAGGTCCAGGCTTCATATGTTAGAGAGAGATTATCCCTCGCCTTTGAACTGGCTTTAGACAAGTGAAGCATTTCCTCGGAGCACCAAGCTTGCTAGTGATTATCACGTTTCTCACTTAGGCAGGGAGGCTGTGCGCCAATTATGTATGCAGATTCTCTCCTTTGAAACATTCAATATCAGAGTAAATATTTACATGAGCATCAGGCTCCTTTATGTAGACTTGATTCCTGTTTACATTTATGTTCACACTTACATGCAGATTGCCAAATGGAAATAATTGTTTTAGCTCTAATTTCTATACATGAGAAATCATTTCCCAGTTGGGCTCAAGGCAGCTTTGGTCATGCTGTAATAGGAGGTGCCTAGGACATGATGTCATTGACCTCTAACAAGTCCTCATTAGTGAGAATACTACCTTTGCATACATGTTGCTGGGCACCTGCACACCTGGCAGTTTACAAGAGGAGGGGTTCTCTATGGCTTCCAGAATGCTACAGGCTTCTAATGAATTCTCATTTCAAGTTTAATGTGCAATGTAAGTTCTTCTATTTGCTCCACTTGTTCTTTTCCTGTCTACCATTTTGGCTATCAGGATTTCAGTGTTGTGGGCTGCAGAGTCAGCTCAGTTGGTAAAATACTTGCCTTGCAAACATGAAAACTTGAGTTCAATCCCAAGAAAACACAGTTTTTAAAAGTACCAGGTGAGATGACATGCTCTACTTTTAATCCCAAAGTTAAAGACAGGGAGACAGGCAGATCCCTGGGGCTCACTTGTCAACCAGCCTAGCCTACTTGGTAAGTGCCAAGCAAGTGAGAGACCTCATCTCAGAATAAATAAATAAATAAATAAATAAATAAATAAATAAATA
The DNA here is from genome assembly GCA_004024765.1 of Zapus hudsonius. Taxonomy (NCBI): domain Eukaryota; kingdom Metazoa; phylum Chordata; class Mammalia; order Rodentia; family Dipodidae; genus Zapus; species Zapus hudsonius. Next base: position 17,523 of record PVHP010016542.1, read on the forward strand.
AATAAATAAGGTGAACAGTGCCTGAGGAACTACAGCTGAGGTAGTCCTCTAGCTTCACACGCATGCACACACATGCACTCACACACATGAACATGCCCACACACATACACATAGCACACTCATGAACATGCACTCACATACATGAACATACATGAACATGCACACACTTTCATGCACACAGCACACACATGAGCATGCACTCACATACATGAACATACACTCACACACATATACATTCATGCATACAACACATACGTGAACATGCACACACATACATTCATGCATACAGCACACACATGAGCTTGCACTCATACATGAACATGCACACATATACACACATTCATGCACACAGCACACACATGAGCATGCACTCACATACATGAACATGCACACACACACAATTTCAGGGTTGCAATCACCCTTTACTAACGGGCAGAGAAAAGAGGTCATTCACTTTACACATGCCCTCTCCTTTCCTCCCTCATGTAACCTAAAGTGTGCTCATTGGAGAAAGTCTGGGGAATGAAGAAAGCACAAAGCATGATGTAAAATCTAGAAGCTTCACCAAAAGATCCTATCTATAACTCTTCATAAAAAATAGGGCTGTGCCAGCCCATTATATCCTTAATGGAATATTGTAATGGTTATTAAATCAATTGACTTGGAATCTCTTTTTAATAAATGAGTCAGGCTGTATTATCCAATTACTGTCAGCTGCTACCTTTGAGGAGAGCAGAAATGGTGATTTTGATTGAATTTTTTAAGCTTTTTGGCACCTTCAGGAAGAAGCAGGGAGGAAGCAAGGTGCAAGCTCTGGCTTTGGGGACAGCATCCCACTTGGAAATGAAATTGGAGGTGTTGATAGTGTCACCTCATGATCACTGGCTTCTGAAAAGAGCCCCGTGTTTGAAAGGAAATGGGGTTTCACTCAGTCAGCCCCCACCCCACCCCACACCTCATGCTAAGGGTTTTTCAAATTCTTTAAAAGTTGAGCTGCTGGTGCTGCTGTTAATCACATAGGTCAAATAGAACTCATGAGAGCAGAGTTACACAGAGCACCTGAAGATGGCTACCTTTTGAAATTCTCAAAATACATGCTTTATTCATGTACCTACACCCCTCCTCCTCAATTAAGAAAACTACAGAGCAAGTTACTTAACGAACTATAAGAACAAGTTGGGTTCTTCTTATAGCTTGTGTGATATGGAGCCCCGCAGGCTCATGTGTTTGAGCTTGAGTCTCCAGCAGGTGGCGGTTTAGGGAGGTTATGATACCGTGGTTGGTGGAGCCTTGCTGGAGGAGGTGGGTGGCTCAGTGAGGCAGGCCTTGGGGGATGGGGATGATGACCCCTCTGCTTCCTGCTTGAGCTCAGACAGCTGCTCTCTGATCCTCCCAAACATAACAAGCCATCCAGCAAGCTCCCCTGCCATTAGCCACAGCAAGCTTCTCCTCCCTTTAAGTTGTTTCTGGCAGGTATTTTGTTACATCAACAAGAAAAGTAACTGATACAGACCTCTCTTACCTGTGGTAAGTAGTGTGAGGATGGAGAAGGGGAGTGGGCAGGAAACAGAGATGAGGGAAATGGGTATGATGCTCACCATATCCATTAATGCTTAGAGGCTTTAGCTTCAGTGGCTGAGTAACAGATGGGATGTATTTTCTGTCCTCCTCCAATGAATTGGAGATCCATTTCTAGAAAAAAGACCTCACTGTTTAGCCTACAAATCAAATGCAGGTAGAACTTCCAATACCCTTTAAATGGTACAACTGACCTTAAAACTCAAAAGATATCTCTGAAAATGCTTCGTGGATGTGTTATTGGTGCCACGTAGTCCCTCCATAAATAAAGGGTGGAACCCATAAAAAAGAAATCTATCCCAGTAATATTCCTATGGCTGTAAGTCACCTTCTTGTTAACCACTTGACTAAATTTGGATTATTTAGCATTTGTGGGGTGAAACTTCTATTTTACTTGGGTAGGAAGTAAATGAAAATGGATGAGGACAATCTTCGTGTGCTCACACACATACATCTTTTTTGTTTGTGCTTCCATTATTTGTACAAAGAAAATGCTCCTAAAAAGGAGAATATTGTGTCAAATAACATCTTAACTTGCATATTCCATTTATATACACATATACTAGTCAGTCATTGTTTGCCATGAAGGTCCCCACCAAGTCTGTATGGGTCACCTTATATAGCAAGTGCAACAGCAGAGGAACTTTGGAACTGGTCTGACCCAGCTCCCACTCATAGGCTGCATCTTGGTTCTGGTGCAGAAAAAGACAGTTTTATTACTTATATGTTTATGGGGTACCGTGTGAAAATAAAATAGATCCAAAATTTTCAAATGACATTAAAACCCTCGGGGCAGGGGAGATGGCTCAGTCAGTAAAGTGCTTGCTTCGCAAAGATGAAGACATGAGCTGGATCCCCAGCACCCACATAAAACTCTAGGCACAGTGGCATGCACCTGTAAGAGAGGTGGGGCAAGAAGATCCCTGGGCTCAATAGCCAACCAGTCTAGCCTAAGTGGGGAGCTCCAGGACAATGACAGACTTTTCTCAGAGGAGGTGAACAGTGGTCCAGAGAGCAGAAGCTGATGTTGTGCTCTGGCCTCCACACACATGAAAAAAAAATGCCTCTTAGTGTATGTGGTAGATTGAATATAAAAGTGTACATAATTCTGAGCAAATAGGAAACTTTCAAGTTTAGCGAGTAGTTCTAATGATTAACTTGCAGCTCCAGTTCTCTGCAAGAGTTTCTTGTGGTTCTTAATGACTAAAATTTGGGAAAAAATTTGGTGACTTTAGGATTTAAAAGAAAAGAACAGATTTTTAAAAAGCCAATTGATCTTATATAATCCCTAAAGCTTTTTGTATAACCCCTTGTCATGTCAGTAGGCACAATTAAACTTCCTCTTACATAATTATAATCAAGGAATTTAGTGTGCCACCCAAATACGGAGTAGGTTTTTATCTCTAGTGAAATGTAGACAGTACTGGGTGGCTTAATTAGTGCTTCACTTCTCTTTGTACAAATTCCCGTCCTCTGTTCTAAAGACTCATACTTGTGTGAGGAGAAAGATTAGGAATACAAATAGAGTCATTTTGCTCTCAGTTAGCTGATAAAAATTCACTTTGTAATTGGGCCTTTTATTGCCAATGGTATCAACTGGTGAAAGGCCTCTGCAGGCTTGTTGCCTTTGAATAACAGAAAGTGACTATGGAGTGTAGATTTGTTAGCCTCGTGGTGACTATATGGTCCATTCCTTAGTCCTGGGATATGTGACACGATGCACCATAAGGACATTTTTAATTATTTCAAATAACAGAGGTGCAGATTTAGTAACAAGCCAGGTTAAAGTGCAGTCTTTGCCTCTTATACTTCCTAACAAGAGGAACCCAGAGAAAACCTATAGTCCTGAGCCAAACCTTCTAGAACCTTCTAGATAATAGATAAGGCAGAAAAAAAGGCTATTCCACTTTTCCATAGGTCCCTTGTTTTAGGACTTTGGAAAGAAGAAACCCATAAACTTCCAATCATCAATACAGAGGCCTGCTATTGATATACTAAAAGCTCAGTACTATGCATTAGCCTATGATAAAATCTGACTTCTGATTCTCTTTGGATACTCAATTCCAGAAATGCCTTCCATTGTTATAAACTTATAAATAACCATATGAAGGACCCAGAAAGCGGACGTATTTATACAAGAAGATGGCAATAGCTTGCGATCAGCATGAGTTCCCCAGTCTGTCAAAGACAAGATGGATTTCACCTTTTTTCTATCAATGCATTTCCCTCAACAGATGAAGGACTGAATCATGAGTGTAAGCTCTGCAGCCAGACCTTCGACTCCCCCGCCAAACTGCAGTGCCACCTGATAGAACACAGCTTCGAAGGGATGGGAGGCACCTTCAAATGCCCCGTCTGCTTTACAGGTAGGAAGCTCGTTTCTGGAGAACTCCGCTCATGCAACAGCCCCTCCATGTCTCTCCTAGCAAAGCATACTTCCCACTGCTTGGCCTTTTACAGCGAGGACTTCACTTCATTTGGGGGGGGAAGATGTTTGATTCCTCTGGATTAGCATTATTGATTGCTTCCTTCTACAAAGGCTCACATGGCAGGAAGGTTAACTGTCAGGACGAACAAATGGCATTTCAAGTTCTCTCACAAGTTTGCACTTTTCCATTTGGAAGACGATGTCCATGTCGTCTTCACTTTTCTTCCTCGCGATACTAAAAGGTTACCAAGGCCAAGGTTGCTCCACCAGGCTGCTTTCTAGTCACAAGATGTCCAACTAAAAGTTCAGTCCTGTTGGCCACACACGTGTGCAGCTTAAACCTGAAGAATTTTCTAGCATTCTTCATGAAATTTTAAGAATATATTATGGAAACACTCCCAGATGTCTTTGAACTGGGAAACAGGTGAGAAATAATATCTATTTCGTATAACATTGGATTTTTAAAGTTGATACAAATGGACGATTTTAAGAAACCTTGACTAGGGCTGGAGAGATGGCTCAGCGGTTAAGGCACTTGCCTCCAGTGCCTAAGGCCCAGGGTTCAATTCCCCAGGACCCACATAAGCCAGACCCACAAGGTGATGGCCTTGGTGCTCTCTCCCTCTCTTCCCCCCTCTGTCTCTCTGCTGAAAATGAATAAATAAAATATTTTTTAAAAAGAAACCTTGACTAGAAGCTACAGCACTTTCGTCTTCCACAATACATAGTGATGAGTAGCTCTGGGTAGATCCATGATGACCTGGCCTGTGGCTGGGACTCAGTGGTCCAGCCCTTCAAGGCCATTTCTTTAGAGCATTTGTCAAGAGAGAAGTGCATATAGGAAGAGAGATACAGACATCTCTTCCTCAAGATTGACTTCTTTGTTTGCAGAGCAAAATCTCCAGCATTGATTCTTACCTTCACTTTGGCCTATAGAATTGTGCTCTGTGATAAAAGAGAAAGAGGGTCATGTTCGTTCACAGCTCACACAGATGGGACCATGTTGATTCCATCCTTTCTCCGAAATTCTCTTTTGATCCCTCATTTTTTAAAAAATTTTAAATCTTTTGTTATGTTTTCACCATGAGTGGCATGATATGCCCCTTAAAATACAAAGAACCAGGAGTCTGGATTCTTTATGAAAAGCTCAGAAATCTTCATAAAGGAAGACAGGGTCAAAGGTCTCCTCACAATTAAGACTCATGAAAACATAGCTTTCTCATGACATACCCTGAAGTCTTATAAAATGCATGAATTTATTTGGAGATGTTCTGAAAATCTGTGTAAAAACTCCAAGTCTAGGCTGGGGAGGTGGCTCGGTGGTTAAAAGCACTCACTGTGTAAGCCCGATCACTGGAGTGAGTAACCCCAGAACCCGCATAAAGCCAGGTGCAAATAGCTCCCTGTCTGGAATCCCAGTGCGCCTATAGCAATGCAAGGCAGAGTCGGAGGCTCCCAAGCTCACAGGCCAGCCAGTCTGGCATTCGCAGTACAATGACAAAACAAGAGAGAGACCATGTCTCAAGCAAGGTGGCAGGGGAGGACTGACAACCTAAGGTTGTCCCCTGACCTCCATACGTGCTCTGTGGCATAGGCACAGACACAACCATCTCTTTCTGTTGAGCCAAACACCTCACAAAGAGCCTTCATGTTCTGTACACACAGATCTGAGTTGTTTATTATATCTTGCAGTAATTTACAAATAACAATTAGGGGAGAAAAAAAGCAAGCCCTTCCAATATGCACCAGGTAGGTGGGAAAGGAAACCCGAACAGTTTTTAAAGGTAATGAGAAATGTGATTAAAATGTATGACTCACCAGAACAATACTATAATATTTTAGGTCGGCTGGCAATTAGAATAATTTTAATGATTAGAGTGGAGTCAAGGTCAAATGCCAACATCTTTAATAAATCCTTTCCCTGCCTATCCAGATTAATATTGTAGAGGCAAACTTTTTTAGGTCACAGTGCACCAGGCATCCATCAGAAGTCAGTTCTGCCAACCCAAACACTGCCTCTGGCATATACAATTTAATTATTAATAGTGTGTCTCCTAGGTAAACTGTTACACAGTCTTAGGGCCTTGTTTTGTAGTCATTAAAATTGAACATGTTTATATTATTGAAACCCTTGCATTCCGTGTGTAGGCTGAGTTGATCTTAAAGTATCCAAAGAGAATTTACCTGCCGTTCTGCTCCACATTTATAGACAGTGCCCCAGAGAAGCTGTGGGATATAATTTTTAGCATTAACACATTCAAATAGAGAACTGGTTGCCAGCTATAACTTTAGGCAAATACAATAAGCAGGGCTTGGGTGATCCATGATCTCTTAACCTGTGGGCTGCTGAAAAATCAGAGTCATTGCTTTCCAGACAGAGCTGTGCATTTGACAATTTTCAACTTTATTTTGAAAGATTTATAGGGAATAAGGCTTCCATAAACCATTCCTTTGGAGCTGTTTGGGTTGAATTTGGTGCTGGGTTGAGTGCACCTTAAGAAAAGTCAGAGACTCAACCATGAGCAAACGACTCCGATCTCCCCAGGTGTCAGGCAGCCGGTGATGCCCAGGAGGAGTGCCATTTAGAAAGTCCTCGGCTCAGGGCATTTCAGAAACACAATAACCCAAGTTCCCATCCTTTTATCATTTCAGTGTTTGTTCAAGCAAACAAGTTGCAACAGCATATTTTCTCTGCCCATGGACAAGAAGACAAGATCTATGACTGTACGCAATGTCCTCAGAAGTTCTTCTTCCAAACAGAGCTGCAGGTAATGGCCTCGTGAGGAACACTGGGCTTGAATCCACTTGCTATTCTTCCAGGCAACGCGGGCATTTTAAATGTGGATTCTCAGTATCACTCACCCTGGGCCACCAAGATGCTTTGTGTGTTTGAGGGCAAAGGGAAAATTAGAGAACAGATTAATAGACACCAAAGTAATTTTGCCTCTGGCTGCTGTCAATCATAAAAAGAACTAGAACAGACCTATAATTGGACCTTCTGACCCAGTGTGAGAGACGTAGGGGTCAGCTTTATTGGACTGTGGGATCACTCACCTCACTTGTCATGGCTCATTCTCCCAAGTCCTGTTTTATTCATGCACTGTTCCCACTGGGATCTGAGCTGGATGGATATCCAGTTATTGTTATCCGGAGGGTTTGGACATTGGAATGGAGAAGGGAGGAGTGAGAAAATGCCGTGCTCTTACCCAGTATGCATTTCTTTCTCTCATTACTAAAACCACAGCCCTAGAGTTAAAAACAGAACACCTAAATATGTTCACTTCAGCCTTGGGCATCCCTCTCACGAGATGACCTTCGTACATAACTTCTTTGGACCTCATACATGAAGAAAAATAAACATATTTCATGTGTGCAGGGCTGGAAGAAGGTGAAAATGAGATCACAGATATGGATATAATATCTAAAATATAAAGCAAATGTTTGGTTATTTGTACTATTTTTAGCAATACTCGAAGCTGAAAATATGAGTAAAAAGGTTAGAATGTGAATTAGGGACAGAATACTTGCCGAGCATGCATTAGGCCTGGGTTTGAGCCCCAGCATGATTATAAAGGAAGCACATCAGTAAAAGAGAGGAAGAAGTCAAAGAATTGGATTTCAACAAGAATGTGGACACACAGCTGTAATCCTAGCACTCAGAGGCTGAGACAGTAGGAGCACAACTTCAAGGCCAACCTCCAGCAGGAAGTTTGAGGCTACACAGAGAGGCTGTCTATCTATATGAGTGAGAGCCATGTTCCACTCCAGAAATGGTACTTATAAGAGGAAAACAAGGGCTGGAGAGATGGCTCCGAGGTTAAGGACACTTTCTGTGCAAGCATGAGGACCCAAGAGGGCCTGAAACTGGCTCAGTTCAAGCCCCCAGATCCCATGTAACACAGCTGAGTGTGGGCATGCCCACCGGTAAGCCCAGAGCCCAGTCCCACAGGGGAACAGAGACCTGAGAGTCAAGGGAGCCCAGCAAGCTCTGGAAAGAGAAAAGAGAGGCTACAGCTCAAAAACAAGACCAGGCAGGAAGGCAGTGAGGCAAGACATCCACACTCCACTCCACTGTGACACTGCAGGCCAGAGCATGATTCCTGCTGCAGGCACCTGTGAACACCACACACACACACACACACACACACACACACACACACACACACACACACACCATGCGCTCACACACACAAGCAAAATTAACAGAAGAAAAATAACTTGCTATTCATTTGAAAGCACGGACAGTATGTAGAGCCTCCTCGTAAGTCACATTTTCTTCATCTTATCAGTTGCTATGGAAGAATCTAGTCCTCCATGTGAAATGGCTTTGTGAGCATTACTATTAACAGTGTTATTTATTATGAAATGAGGGGTAGGATTAATTTCACAATGAACTGAAACAACAAACTAGGAACTGGCCTTCTCTGGAGGCAAGACCAAGGAGCACATCTGCTTCCCTGTGTCCTGCACACCTGAGCCCTTGGATATCTTTATGCATACTCAGGCTTTAGTAAAGCAAGGTTGAGGGAAGGTGTGCATCAGAATAGAGCATGCATAGAGTGTCTTCTCAGTTATTATTCTGAAGAAATAGTTAGAATTAATGAAAAATATATTTATAACATGGGAAGCCCGTTGAATTGTCATCATATGTCCGTGGGTTAAAATTAACATTTCTATTCACCTTTTATACATCTAAAATTTTGATTTCATCACATCTTCTTGCCAGTGAAATATAGACAACAGGTCAGGTTAGACTTATCATTTGTGCCATGTTAAAATAATCTAAATTTCTGTTTGAAAAACATTATATTCTAATTGCAATAGATACCAAGGACTAAGTCATTTTGGGTTTAGTCTTATGAAACGCTAAAAGATCTGGTCGATAAGCCTAGTGATACTGTTAACTAATATGTAAATTATGAAGCAGAAGTAATAGTCTAAAACTAGAGTTGTAGAGATTATGTAGGGACTGCTTTGTGGCTAGTATTCTTGGAAAAACAATGTTTGCAGTAATTTCTTCTTTCTCTGCTGTGTTGAAAGATGATAACTTGGCTGTCCTTCAGTCTCCTTCATTAAAAGAGCCCCATAGTATGGTGGCTGTGGTCTGTAGCCCATTGTAGATCAGACATAATTAAATCATTCAACACATCATTCAGGGCTCCAGGTTTCTTTTAGAACTTGTGTTAGGATCTTACAATCCATAGTCGCTCTTCTCCAATTACTAGAGACCAGTGGTTCCCAAACTCTTTGATATTAGAATGCTTTTGGAGTCTCACAAATTACTCAAAGGGTTTTGGTTTATGTCGGTTATCACCTCTTAATATTTTCCATGTTAGTCCATTATTTCCAAAACTTCCAAATTGAAAAATGTGTTAACCACAAGGAAACCTGGCACCTTGTGTTAGCTATCAGACAAATAATGTCATCACACAGCCTTTTACCTTGAGTGTATAAAGAAAAATAAAGTCTAATTCCACTATGGAACAGTTGTGACCTTCCAGAAGCCCTGGAAGGGTCTAGGGTCTTGTATTTGTATAAAAAGTCTCTTATAGAGGTGTGAGCTATAGTAACATCTTTGTAAAAATTTGTTGGGTGGGTCCACTTTCTTCCAGTACAAGGAGTGCTGTCTTATTTGGTGCTTCCAGAAACCCTGTGATTGGATGGTAGCCATAGAATCATCCTCTCCAATGTATCTTCTTGGAAAGCTGGCCTCAGTTTAGGAGAGAGAGAGAGAAAGAGAGAGAGAGAGAGAGAGAGAGAGAGAGAGAGAGAGAGAGAGAGAGAATTTCCACAATGGGGCCAAAGGAAATTGGCCTATCTTTCTCTTTATGAGATCGTGTTTTCCACATTCAAAACACTAATCATTTGGCATTCTGAGGGGCGTGGATTCAAATTTTCAACCCTCAGTAGAGTTGAAATATGTCATTGCCTCGAACGCTGTTTGGTTTTCTCCTCAACTCACTTTTCAGCCACATCACCTGATGTTGATGCATGTTTCTCACACCACAGTTTAACTGATGCTTGAGTTTTATGGTCCCATTTCTGAAGGGAAAATGAATGACTGTGTAGGAGATGGGATGTACACGACAACAATCCAGCCTTGTAATATGGCGTTGAGTGGCTCACTGGGGCCCTCCCTGGAGTAAGTCCTGACTCTGAACCAGCCCTTCAGTAGACGTGCTGCAAACGTGATGAGACATTTCGGAGTCCTTGTCAGTAGTCAGAATCCAATTGCTGTTTATACTGCTCGCCTACCATTGACACCATTATGTAAGGAATCTATTGATTAAATTGCTTTTATAAAAACTTAATTCCATCTTCTTAAATTTACCATGACATGCACTCTGCAGAATACCAGAAATAATTAGAATTATTTTTATAGCCCACTAGCAAAGATAAACTGTACATATAAATAATTTGGAAGAGGTGATACATCACCAATTGTTATAATAATTCCAAAAGAGGGTGCTTTTTCTCCCACTGGGGTGATCACGTGGGAGGTGTTCAGCTTAGTGCTGAAGGGTGGTAATGGCCACTCACTGAACATGGCTTCCCTGACCTGACCCTCCTCCTGCATGGTTGGGACCAACCTAAGTAAGCAAGGTCATCTCTGTGTGGAATTCAGAGGGCCTATGCTAGATGCAGGATAATCTTCTTGGATTTCCTTATGTGCTGGGATGATTTTCCAATTAAGTGTACATTCACCTAGTTTTATGTTAATTGATTTCTACGTAAAAATTCTTTTTTGAATATTTCATCTTTTTCACAAGGTCAGGCCTCTTGTGTTCTGATTGATTAGGGTGTTTGTAGCATCTAAAGTACATGTAAGCATATTTGTATTCAGAAGTTGTATTTCGCAATCCCTGTTCAATTAAGATGTGGCCAAGGCAGAAGGTTTTGTCTTGCCTCTTCAAAAAAGAATAGGTGGAATCTGGTTGAGTTTGGAAAAAACTTTATTACAGTTGATTTTGCTTTCATGCATTCTTCCGTGTGAGGCTGCAATCCTCTTGTGAGCAGGAGGAATGGGAATGTGTGTTACTGCTCATCTAAGTAAAATGCTTATGAAGCCATTTCACCCCTCCTACCCATCTTCTCCCAACTTTTTCCTGTAGATTTCAAGGGCTTAATTTTTATTTCTCACAGACGTTAAAGTTTTTTTCGTTATCCCCACTCAAACTATAAAAGTCACAACCCCATCCTGGTCTGCCTGCTCTCATATGGTCTTCCTTTAAGGCTCCCAGATGGAAACATTTGCCTGTCACTATGTCTAGACCTGGCATATCCGGTTCTGTAATGATCCATTCGGAGGACTGTCTGTAAAGAGCAGCATCCCACCCCTTCCTAGATATTTTGGGCTAGATCCCTTGGCACCTTGGTCTCTTAAATCCACGGTGCCTCTGCATAGCTCCTGGTCAGCCTTTAAACACTGCGGGAAGACGCCAAGATTCACAAGAGAATAAATTGTGTCAAATGAGTGCTTGGTTCTGGAACGGGTCCATTATATACATCGCCTCATTTCTTTGCTTTGTGGGCCTGTGGGGCTTTGGAAGCAAATTGGTGCTACAGCAACTTCCACTTAATTTGCTCAGTGGTTAAATTGATCTATCTCTTTTATTTGATCGGATCTCCAGGAACCGAATCATCTACATTGATTTATTGATCGGGGCTGTGTTTTCACCATTAGTTTTGATCACTTTCAGCTGTTAATATTGGATAATTCAATCAGGATTGATTACCCTTACCAGTGAAGGCAGAAAGTTAATCGAGTCGGACACAGAAATGGAGCTTAGGTAACCTAACCTCAGTCTCATTGTTACATCATTGCATATCCTGTCTCTCTCTCTCTCTCTCTCTCTCTCTCTCTCTCTCTCTTCCTTACTTATTCTTCTTCTATGCTATAGCAAAAAGCTCAACTTTTTCTTGAACAAGGGAAAAAGTTTACAATTGTATAGTATGAGGATATATCGAAAGGTGAGATCGTTCTATTTTGCTTTTTAATAAATCTAGAAATTAAACAAGCATGCAGAAAGATAAGCATGATTGTCACAATGAACTCATTTGGACCAAATGCGTTTTCAATTACCCGTTTTGTACCGATGAGGGTCTAATCTGTGTGTGCATGCTTGGATGCACAACCTGGGCTCACCTATTTCAAATTTGGCCCTCATGGCTTCGCCATGTGTCCTAGTCGGGTTTTCAGGAATCAAATAGTTAATATGACTGAAATAAGAGCAACAGAGGTCGTTATAATAAGTGGAAACCACGTGATTTGCATTTCATTGTTTCTACTACACCCCAGCTCAGTTTGGTTGTTTTTAATTCTCCATCCATTTATTTCTTGATGTTCATATCGATGGCTGGTTTTCGCTATTAAAAGGCAGAGTACCACCTCTTCATTTTAGGACTTGTTTCCTCCTCCAACAGCCCTGTTGTTAGTGAGCTGCCATTACATTTTTTTTTTTTTTTTTTTTTTGGTCTGGCCCAGAGTAGACGACAGATGGCCATCTCTGAACTGCCATCAGTGCGACTTTATGAAGCATCCAGCTAGGGTGTACTGAAGAGTCTGTGGCCAGTTCTGCAGCCCCCTCCCTCTCTCCCTACCCCCTGGAAGTGCTCATCACCTCTGCCACATTCATTCTGCCTTGGCTGGGCTTTGCTGGCCCTGCCGTCTTCCATGTCGCCAAGACAGCCTGCTGTCCCAGCCCTGGAAAAGCTCTGCTTCCATTAGGAGTGAGGGGCTGCGGGCACAGTTATCCTGCAAACACAGAGATCTGTTTCAGTGCCTTTGTAGTGAGGTGCTTTGGAGAGATCTGGTCTGGAAACCCAAATTTCTAGAACATTCTGCAATCCAGAAGGCACACTGAATTCCCACCCTTGTTCCTCTTTTAGATGTTTGCTGTACACATGGATCGATTTCCTCACATTAGCAGAGACAAAGTGCCAAGAATAGACCCTTTGTGTTTACAAACTTTCGTCTGGCTATTGGAAAACACCACTTCCACCCATATCCAACTGTTGTGACAATTAGGGAAAGAGAGATGGTAATCATGGGGATTTCACTATCAATCCCCTGAAATGAGCAGAGAATTCACTCTAGCATCTTGTGGATCCCTTGCACTGCCGCCTGCAACGAGCTGTTCCGGGCATTTGGAGAAAGATGGATAGGCTGCCCTTGATCGGGTTTTCTAAGGCAAGGCGGCTTCAGAGCCAAATGTGTATTTTAAGAGGAATTCACATTTGTATCCTTTATTGTGATATTTGCAGCGAATCTACAGCTCATAACTGGCACTGCCCTGCAGCTATAAAGGAGCAAGTTCTCTTATGGAGGGAGAGCAGTGTTCTGTAAAAGCCCTAGATGGGGGGGGGGGGCAGGATGACTGGTGCTTGAAAGAACTGCTCGAGGTCCTGTCATTTAGAACCACTGACTCCCAGGCTCTAAACGGGCGTGAAAGGCAGGGGTAAAGGGGTCCTGTTTCGAAGTGGTGAAATTTCAAAATTTCAGGCTGCCTAAAATAATGGGTCTTCTTCATTGATGACTTTGCCATATGAGTGTATACAGCAAGAGCAGGGCAGGGACTGCTTTGTCATAGGCGGGGAAAGTTTGCCAAAGTTCAAGATGGACTCTTCCTACATGACCCCTTCTGCATGGGCACGGCTCCTTGGCCAAGCTGGCGGAGACTGTCTTTCCCTGGAAACCCGACTCTCCTGCTAAAGGATGCTTGTTTTACATTGCCAAAACTTAATTTTGTAATTGACATATCTGTGAAGCTCGTGTGCCTTCTAGACATATAAAAGGAGATGGTGACAACATTAAAGACCAGCAGTGTGCTGGGCGATGCTTTGAGTTTATAAGGGTGAAAGGTCACTGTGCAGGAAAATGGAACAGTATATTTGCTGAGAGACAGGCAGCGAGAACTCACTCCCATACTCAGTTATAATTCATGACAGAACTGGTGGGAAGCCCTTTCCCTCTGTGGAGTTAATGCGTCTCCACTGAAGCCTGCTGAGAGCACCCTGCCTCCCCCCACCATCTGTGCACTCACTTCGGAACTTACAGACGCCTCTGCCTCTGTCTCTCTCTCTCTCTCTCTCTCTCTCTCTCTCTCTCTCTCTCTCTTTCTCTCTCTCTCCCTCTCTTCTTCTTCTTCCTCCTCCTCCTCTCTTTCTCATGAGATCTCTTGGTGTTAATATTCTCAGATGGTTACTGATCACTAAAGGTAGCTCTTCAATAAGGGGTTGTCATTTAACTAGAGGAAGAGCTGGAAGGAATGCATTACAGTGTTATTTAATGTCTCTAGAAAATGTCAATTAGAAAATAGAGAAGTAGAAATTTCCCTAAGTCCATTGCTGTCTCAAGAGCCAAGGATACACTGTCAGTCACCTCTCAGTAAGAGGTCCTAATGCCCAAGCAGTCTGAGACCAAGGATGCAATACAAATGGTCATTGCAACCCAAATTCATTCTGTGAGACCTGAATAAGTCCCTAGTCTGAGAAGTGTTTCCTACTGTGTCCATCGACCTGGGTGGGCATTAGAACCAACTCAGCCCTCCAACCTGGCAGCCTGTCTGTATTATGGTGCTACCCACTCTGAGGACCAGAGATGATTGACTTGAGACTACCCAGACATTCATTAAAGCAGCTGTGGGCCATGCAGAACTTCACTTAAAATAGGCCTGTGTGAAGCAAGCCATGTTTCAAAGTATCAGGAACAGGAAGAGCCAATGTTCTTGCAGCCCTGAGCCAACAGAGTTTCCCAGTCATGTCCTGTGTGTTTCCTCTGTGCTTCCTGCTTTCTGCTGGAAGCCTAGATGATAGAACCTCCAGGAGGGGAAGAAGTATGTATTCAAATAGGAGATCAACCAGCACTTGGGTGGCTCCCAATTAATCTGTACTGTTTCATACTAGGTGCCCTTAACTTGGCCCATTTTTAATACTTCCTTTAAAAGTAAAGCCTTCCTGAAAAACCAGCATATGAATTTAACTGATGGGTGGCCATAGGGGACCAGCTGGGTTACAGACTCTAGGATGGCCTTTGGATGTGCAGACTCAAGCTAATTCCAAGGAGGTTTTGGAAAGGAGGAGAGGTCACACACAAAGACAGTAGCACCCACACACCATGCAGCTTGTGTGCAATTTGCTCGCCATCCCGTCCTGCTGTCTGGGTGGCATTTGTCACATCACCTCGGTTCATCCTCCCAAGGAAAAGTAGGGCAGGAACGGGTGCACTCACTGTCCAGGTTTCCTTGGGTGAAAGATCACTTTGAGATGACACAGCCGAGTAGTCAGCCTGAAATCCTGGTTGGTATTTTATTAATTTTGCACCAAGATAAATCCTGAAATTCTGACAAACTCCATGACAGGTGAAATTCCTTCCTGCAGAATCTTCTCAGCGAGAGGCTGCTCATTTCGTTCTGTTCCGAGGCAGACAACAGGAGGGCAGCTTTATAATCAGCCCTCAAAGGACCCCCAGCCGCCCCCGAGTCTCGGGCTGATTGAATAACTCCTGGGCCTCTTCCCCTAGGCCTCCATCAGCGGGGGTCCTGTGGAAAGCAATCTCCCGCAGACTGGCACTGAAGTGAGCTTTAAACCACCATTTTCTGCTCTCAAGAGGAGCCCGGAGTACTAAAAGATAGATGGACTGCAGATATTTTATGAGAAACTGTCAGAGGAAGAGCAGAGTAAATGTTTTTTTCTTCTTCTTCTTTGAGTCACACACTACATCACTGGTGAATGTCTCCCAGCATCTTTTACATTTAAAGTAAGAAATTAATTGGTTGCTAACCTTTCATTCCCCCCATCCCTTCCTTTTCTTCATTGTCTTCCTCCTGGTTTTTTTTTTCCCTTAAATATTCACACAGAGGCCCTTTGCTTAACCACACTTGCAGAAAATCAGTACCATTTGCAATGAAATATTTATAATGACAGAATGAAAAATTGGATTCATTTTCTGGACTGTAGCCGAACAGTCTGCAACTTTGCACGACCATTGTTGGAGTCTTTCTGGAAAGCATGCTCCGTGTACATTCCCTATGCAATGGGGGTACCTACCACACAGAGACACATTCCACTCTTTAAATGGAGGGGAAGAGCATCTCTTCATGCCTCGGGTGGGATCAAAGGGATATGAACTCCATCAGAAGAAAGAGGTGGGGAAGTTTATAAGACCAGAGGAGACGGCAGGGCAAGGAGAGCAGTCAGCGCACCATCTTACTTTGGGGCAGGTTTCTGAAGGGAACAGGAAGGTGTTGTACATACACATTGGCTATCACGCCCACCTCCCCTTCCCGGGTCCCTCTCTAAGTGACCCTCTGACTCAGCTACTTGCTTTCTGATGGCAGTAGATTTTTGCTTTTTTTTATGATAAAAGACAAAGGATTTTGCTAGATCAGCCCAGAGTTGCATTGTAAGCAAGTCATCCATACAAGTGTAACACATCCATTCCTTCTTCTTCCAGGATCAGAGGGCATTTGGGGATTTGTAGCAAGGTTCCTCGGAAGTAAATTTCAGTCCAGCACATGAGTTTTCCCTCCACACACAGTGTGGACACACTCATAGCTGTTTCTTCTCCCTCCATTGTAGAGTACAGCAAAGAATTACACCCTGTCAGAGGGGCTCTATGCTGACCCTGGATTGGTTCCTTTTTGAACACTGGGCTTCATTAGTTAGCAGTGTTTTATATTGGTGAGCTTTCTTTTCTTACAGCTTATAGTAGATTCAAACCATAAATAAAAATAGCCACCATGTGAGATCTTGCAGGTTTCAGGCATGAGATTTGCATGTTGACTTGTCAACTCTATATTCTGTTATATAATGAGACTGTCTGTAATTGAATTAGTTCACTTATTCCTGTTTAGCCTTAGTTCATTTATGGAGTTGGAAAACATTATAAGATTCCTTTCAATAATATATTGCATTGTTTAGTTGTGTATACTATAAGACAATGAAGGAAGGCTAATAGAGAAACTTATTTCGGCATTTATAATGGAATATTCATATTCAGTGATCTCCATGGGAAGAGTATGTCACAGCATTGTGACAATATACTCTTCAGCCATCCTGTGTGTGTACCCTAAACAGGTTTCCTTTCTGACCAGGAAAGATCCCACCCCACAACTCGGGAGATGATGGGGACCAGAAGTCTCTCTGTTAGGTAGAGATACACCTTTTATTCCCACTGAGGCCATTTCCTCTTATCTATCTATAGATGACCATTTTTGAGATCCCTAAATGCTGACTCAATTCTCTTCCAAGTAAAATTAGCATCAGTTTTATAAGAACACTGAATGGAGAGGAAGGCCCATTCATTACTGGGATCTCTCATGATGCAATGCCTAATACAACTTTTATGTTTCA
This sequence comes from Zapus hudsonius, assembly GCA_004024765.1. Lineage (NCBI taxonomy): Eukaryota > Metazoa > Chordata > Mammalia > Rodentia > Dipodidae > Zapus > Zapus hudsonius. The sequence continues at coordinate 34,882 of PVHP010016542.1, forward strand.
GTTTCTCAAAGGTTTGCTCTTATCATACAGATTTGTCTTTTCATTGCATTACCAAAAAAATAAAAATAAAAATGATCTTGAGAATATGCTGACAGTTCAGCATGAATTGATGTGTGTTCTGACATAAACTGCCTTGTAATGTAGGAATCTAGCCTGAAGTTATTTTACTATAGTACTTCTGATTCTCTAATTCAGGGAGCAAAGAAAGAAGTTTCCTTAAAGGTGTGTTTTATTTAGGATGTGCCAATAACTTCCCTCCAGGGTTGTGCATGGAGTCAGAAGATTGTTTCCACTTAACCTTTATTATGGTGGGTTTTTTTTTCTTCAATGCCAGGGTTAAGGGTTATTTTTTTTACATTAGTTTTTCAACAGTTTAGGCCAGTCTGAAATATATACCAAGTAAACGGAAGCTGTAATAGAGGAGAGTAGCGAATCAATCTCCTTCCCCTTACAGGCCAGGAAAGGAACATTGAGTAGTGTTCATTTATGTGCTGCCAGATGTATTTCTACATGTGACAGGCTTGCCCAGCCACTTTGAATGATTTTCAGTGTTATTAAGCAGACTCACAAGAGCCACAGGCCTCATGACAGAAGTAAAGAGCCGTGGAGCAGGAGTCCTTGGTGAAGGAAAGTTGCATGGGGAACCACATTGTCAGAAAGGGAAGGGCCACATTGCAGACCGTATTTCAGTATCTGTGATCACAACTCTTAGGGGGAGGAATCCTCCTCCTCCTCTTCCTCCCGTTCCTCCTCTTCCTCCTCCTCCTCCTCCTCCTCCTCCTCTTCCTTCTCCTCCTCCTCTTCATTCTCCTCTTCTTCTTC
>PVHP010016543.1:0-35718 GCA_004024765.1 Zapus hudsonius
GTAAATGAAAACTCTCATTATATATTGCTACATTGGGAGCAACTAGAAAATGCTATCTCCGAAAAGGAAAAGAGAGGACATAAGCAGGAGGAAATCTTCTCTAAGTGTGTCCCCTATAATCACATTATTCTCTTAGAGACAACCAGTGCCTTTCCCACGCAGGGGAAACTGTTTCTGGCTGCATTGTTTATTTTATACTTTTAACACCGCGGTAGTGGAAAATATACACAGAAATCTTCTCTCTCGTGGGTTGATTAATTTAAATAACTTAAATAAAGCAACCATTATTTTAGAGAGCCAGAGCAGACTAGGAAGAAAGAGAGCTTTCGTTTGAATGAAGATGGTTTGCAATTGAAGAAAAAAGATAGCAACAGAAGTGGGTAAGGAGAACGCTAGGCACTGACCTTAACGCTACATTGAACCTCCATTCTGTTTTGCTTGTCTTTGCTACTGGTCTTTGACACCAGCCTCACGGAAATTTCAGGTTAGAAATTGTGCAGGGAGGCCTTCATTCATTAGGCCCTGGTTACTCAAACCCTGAACATCCTAAAGAAGGGTCCCTTTGTGGGAAGACTGGCTCTTGACCTGCTCCTGGAATAAAACCTCTGATCCCGTGGATTCACTTACCTTATAAAGCTGAGTCTGTATTCCTACTGCCTCGGGTCACCCTATATCAGTTTGTACCAGATAGTGTTTATAGCAAGTGTGACTTAAGATGAATACTGGTGTTTCAGGCATCTACCCTCCGGGAGGGAGGAGACTGAGGTGGTGTCTAGACTTGAACTAGCTAAGAACAGTCACATGGACACTCTATATCTATGTGAATCTTCCCAAGAAAATCCCTGGAAGTCAAGGCTCCAGTGAGCTTCTCTGCCCGTCATGCTGTACACATAATGTCACAAAACTACTAGGCAAATTAAGCACATTTCTATGTAACTTCACTGAGAGAGGACATGAGGACACTTGCAAGCCTACACTGGCTTACTCTTGGACAAGCACACTTTCCCTTTGTTGATATTCACTTAAGTCCTTTTACTATACAAAAAAAGGGGGGAATACCCAAAAGGATGACGATATTAAGCGCTTGTCAACCTTTCTAATGAATCATCAAGCCCAAGGGTGCTCCAAAAGTGGTTGAAAGAGATTGCTAGGGGAATTGGTCCCTGAATATTTATCAGAAATGAACATTTTGTGCTGTCCAACGAGAAACTGAAATATTCAAGCTTCTTCATAACTGCTCCCATGGAAACTGAGTCTTGAAATTGAATCCTTGCCCTGTACAATGACTATGTCTGAAAACAAACGACAGAGCCGTGACCACAGCAGGTGTTCTCATGTCAGTATCATCTCCGCATAGACAATATGGAATCAATGGCAGCCAGTGTCTATGAAAATTCAGGAGTCCACCAGCTTCTAAGACATAGTACACTCTATGGTACTTCACTCTCTCTGGTTTTCCTTGTAAAACAACTAACTTTATTTAAATAATCAAAGCTTTGCATGACTTGAGAAACCATTTTTATAATTGACACTACATAAATATTCCAAAAATAATAAATTATCTAAAATGTTGAAAAATCAAAATAATGTACAAAGTAACAACATTGTCCCAATTAGGTCAATATTTCACTTTTTTTTGCATGTGCATACAATATGTGATGTGGTGTGGGGGGATAAACATGCATATGTGTTGATGTGATACCCTATACACTCATTTGTGGTGGTCAGAGTACATTGGGTAGCCCCCTTCATCACTCACCCATTTGCTTTTCCTTGTCACAGATTCTTTTGCTGACTCTGGTGCTTGCTGTTTGTGAGCCCCAGCAATTCTCAGGTCTCTAGTCCTCACAGAACTGGGGTTACAGATGTTTACGTGGGTGCTGGAGATTCAAACTCAGGTAGTTTCACATCCCCTCAGGCACTCATGCATGCACAGAAAACATACATTAGCACTAATCCATCTCCCCAGACCACAAAATTTTATTATTTTTATAGGGCTGCGGAGATGGTTCAGGTACTATAGTTCTTGCTGCACAAGCATAAGGACATAAGTTTGGATCATGAAAGCTGGGTGTGGTGCCACATGCCATGATCCTAGCACTGAGAAGTAGGAGGTAAGAGGATCCTAGTCTAGCCAAATTGCTGAGCTCCAGGAATGAGAGGCCCTGACGCAATAAACAACAGAGCAAGCTATTGACGAAGGAAGATACCTCATATCAACCTCTGGCTTCCACACACATGTGTGCTCACATACATACAGACATGCATACATACATGTACATCAAATGCACATGCACAAGAAAATATATTTTTCAAAGAATAAATAGGGCTTGAGAGATTGCTCAGCAGTTAACTGTGCTTGTTTGCAAAGCATGCCAGTATGATTTATTCTCCAGTATCCACATAAAGCCAGATGCACAAAGTGGCATGTTTGCAGGAGTTCCTGGCATGCCAATTCTCTCTCTCTCTAATAAATAAACATTAAAAATAAGTAAGGGAAATGGGGATAAAGAATGAGAGAGAGAGGGAGAAAGAGAGTGATGCTGAAGGAAGGAGGGAGAAAATGGGCACAACAGAACCTCTAGCCACTGTAAACATACTCCAGATGCATTCACCACTTTGTGAATCTGGCTTTCCGTAGGTACTGGGGAATTGAACCCTGGAGCCATCAAGCTTTCAAGCAAGTACCTTTAACCTCTGAGCCACCTCTCTAGCTCCAAGAGAAATCTAAACTTCTGAAGCTTTCAGGTTCTGCCTTCTGCCTAAATAATTGGATGGGAACCATTTACTTCATTTTGTTAACGTTCCTAAACACTTCTACAGTCTTTAAAATTCTACTTGAAATTTCAAATGGCATTTAGCTATTATACTAACTCTCCCTATTTCTATCCAACAGTTTTTGACTTTCATCTGTTTAGTGAGTCACAAAATTTCTTAAGATGGTTTTTGGGTAATGCACATTTCTAATTGCCTAAATCACCTAAGTCAGAAAATCCTGCCACCTCCCAATCAGTATTAAGTCTGAACTATGACCCAATTCACCAAGGCAAGAACTGAAGCTCTCAAACCTTGGCCTAGCCCCCTCCCTCGACCTTGATTTCATACCAGCCAAACTGACAGATGTTTCACATGGAAATACATGTGAAACTACAATTCCTTCTCAAATGAAAAACTATGTTTGGGTCTTTTTTAAAGTTTTATATGTGAAAGACAATAAAAATTGAAACACTAAAACTCTAAAACCTTCTAACTTCTATCAAAACTATATCAGCTAATCAGTTATAAGCCTTGACATTCTGGCCAGCATTAAAAAATTGCCCATCCTAACCATGTATAAAAGCAACAAACAACATTTGTGCTTGCGAAGCCTGTGAGTCTGTTTTATGGCCTCAATTGAAATAAGCAGTGTAACCAATCTATAGGCCCATTACCACTTAATAAACTTACATTTAAAAAGCACTAAACCTAATGCTGGGAAAAGAACTGCCTCTTTCTATGGAGCAGTTTCAAAAAACTCACAGCTGTAAAGCCCCATCAGCTAATTTGCCTATGATCATTTGAAGCAAGACTTCCCCTGAATAAAAATTAAAAAGTCAAGGTGCAGAGAAGCAGCCGCAAATTCTTTTACATGGAGATAAAGAAGCAAGTTTGGATTTTAGGAACTCGAGAAAAGCAGGGCTCATTGGCAACTGCTTGATTGAAGTGGTAATATGGTGGTCCCTTAAAGTTATTTTTGGGAAGGGCTGTTGTGATGTGAACAGGGCCTTTGAAAGCATGCAGCTCTGCATTTAGGCAAGAACTAGAGTGTGAGAGAAGGACCAAAAGAATTTTAAATCCATGCATTCAGATCACCGACTAGGTATGTGTCCTTATGCCATAAAGTGGATTTGTCCTAAATGCCCATGTATTTCCATAGTGACTTTCTTACTTAGTTCTTCCATTCCCAGAAACATGTTAATGGAACTTAGCCCCTGAGGGTTAAAATTTGGGAAACCTGGGATATTGAAAATACATTGTCTAAGTTACTGGTGGTGTGTAAAGAACATTAGAACATTAGAGGAGAAAGTGCCTGGACCAGATAAAATTCTCCCTTGGCTTGTTACCAGGATTGCGAGAAATGAGTAATTGGACAGTGAGGCATATTAAATAATAGTGGAGATTAGAAAAATGTGGTTATCTTAATAAATGGAGCCCTAAGCCAAGCTCATGGAATAATAAAAAAATCTCCAAATTGTTAGGACTTCTACTTAACCCTAAACTGTCTATAAAGAAAATTCTCATGTGCTGCTTTGACAAAAACACAAGATAATTTGAAAATTTATGTTAAAATGCAAATGATCTAAAACTGGTAAGGTCTTATGTTAGTTTTGGTTTTCCAGGAAAAAAATCAATAGGTATGTGTTTGTGTGCACACGCACATGAGTATGTATATAAAATCCCAAATTTATTATGGAAATCTGTTCACATAAATATAGAGGCCAGGACAACCCACCATCCCCCATTTGCAATCTGAAGACCCAGAAAGCCAGTGGTATAATTAATCCAAGTCCAAAGTAATGAGTATCTATTTTGTAAACGCTAGTCCAAGTCCAGAGGCCTGAAAACTAGAAGGGAGTGCTAGTGTAAGACCAGAGCTCGAAGGCCTGAGAACCAAGAATTCCTGTGTCACAGAGCAGAAGATGATCATCCACTCAAGGAAGACAGCAAATTAGAGGCAAATTCTCGCTTGATCTGCATCCTTGTTCTATGTGGGTCCTGTGTGGAGTGGAACACGTTCACCACATTGTGAGAGTAAGGACAAATCCTCACTCAGTCCACTGATTCAGATGCTCACCTGTTCTGGAAACACTCTCAATGACCAGAGAAACACCCAGGAATAATGTTTCACCAGCCATTTGGGCATTCCTTAGCCCAGTCAGGTTGATACAATATCAACCATTGCAGATTCATTTGTTGCTAAAGTTATATGATGACTAGAATTCTAGCCTAAGAAGTCTTAATATAAAATGGTGACAAAAAAAACCACAAAACCTACCACCATTCACAGAGCACTTGAGCAGTCCTATTTTATCCAATTGATTACATATTACATAATACATGCTATCATGGGTTATGATTATAGTATGATGTTCAGTGGAAAAAAATTAGACCTGAAGTACTTGATGCAATTAAAGTTATATGTAAAGTATATGAAAATTATTAGTAAGTAGCTACAAAAGGAAAGTGAATTTATTCTTTTTTGTCATTCCTAAAATCTTGTTTAATTAGCCTCAAATAATAGCATACAGAAGACCCAATAATGCAGTGCACATTTAAATTGGCGAACATTGCCTGATTCTTTTGTAAATATTTACTTCCTGATATGGAATAGAATTGAGTACTAAGTCTAGTTTTAGCTCCTTAACACTCAACACTGGCTTGAACAAGAGATTTCCAGAAAAGTAAGAAAGACTTTGTAGAGCATATCAAAATTTAAATTCATACTTTAAATACAAACATTTCTCAGAAAAAGGTGCCAAAGAATCTCTGATATCCAAAACATGAATAATTTTTTGCATGCCACAAAGTGCCCTAGCTACTTAAAATTCCTGCTCTGAAATTTGCTTTATTTCTCATGATAGTCTTTTTTTTATTGTCCAAATGAGTTACATTATTAAATGAGCAAACAATGAGTTGTTATCCCCAGTTTCCCAATGCCCCTCTTCCCCATGCCCAATCAGCTGGATATCCTCCTCCGTGGGCAATCTGGATCAGTCCTTGGGGCTGGGGACCATGGATAGCCTAGGAGTCAGCCCGGTTCCATTGGTCCTAGTGTGTTGTTGCTGAGGGGGGCATGACTTTGGGTATTCTCCCCCACCAAGGCTCTCACAATCTTTCCGCCCCCTCTTCCTCTCAGTTCCCTGAGTCGTGGTGGGTGAGTATTAAGGCTGTTTTATTGTTGAGATCTTAGGGGTCTCTGTATTTCTGCTTTAGGTTGTGTCAAAAATCATTGGTGTCTGTCTCACTGGCTTGTCCTGTGTTGACTGCCTGGCTGTCACTATGGGTCACTTGTTCATCCCATCATTCTCTGCAGGGTTCCATATGGATCCTCCACACAGTAGGTCTGGTGTGGCTCATCTCTTGTCAGGATGTCAGCTATCCACCTGCAGTATGTTGGTAAGGTTGGATGAGTCACAGCTCACTCACTGCATTCTGAAAGAAACAAACAGAATCTCCATCAGAGAGTGAGATCAGTATAGGTTAACTGAGATACGCATTTCTGGTATTTAGTTATAACACACAAAAGAAAGATTAAGACAGTATTTGCTAAATCAATGAATGACAGTATGTTTGGTAGTTCCCACTGGGAAGGACCAGGACACACTGCTAGGATTTGTTTCCTTTCCCAAGACTTTCTGCTCTGCACTTGGTATCATGCCAGATAGGGAATACTCACTATTTCCAGTAAATCAGTCATCATTTACTGCCATGCAGACAGTTCTGTGGAACAGCCAGCGAATAGCAACTCCTTCTGTCAAAGGGTTCCGTGGCAATTATTAGAGAGTTGTTCCATTGTTTTTTTCTATTTTTTACTCAGATGTTAAAAGGTTGAACTTCACAGATTTACCCTGGACTGTCACTCAAGCTATGGTCCCTGGTCATGGCCCAATTGGGTTACATATATTTGTGAACAGTGCCAAAATCCATGGATTCTCACAGATTCTTACAACCAAGGCATTAATCCTCTTCATGGGATGTTATTTGTATCACTTCTATAACTATGTATCTTCTGGGATCATCATTGGTTCCTCTTCAAAATGCTCATGTTCCCGTGATCTCTTCTTCTAGTTACATCTCATGTGGATGTCTGTTACAGCGTGCTGTTGTTACAAAAGTTACACTCGGGCAAACAAACCACATAAGACAAATCGAAAGTAATTCCCAGTCCTGAAGGTGTTGATAGTCCAATTTGTCACCCTGATTCTTTACTCCAGGGAGCCAATTCAATGTCCTCTTATCTACTTTGGCACATCCCAGTGGCCAAAGATCTAGTCAACAAGAGAAACACCTCTGAAGGACACACAAACATTCAAAGATGCATTACAAAGTACAATGGAAGGAAGCAAGTTGGGGTAGACAGGTTCAATTTCCTGTCTGCCTTAATTCTGAAGATGCACTTAATACAGAGTGAGAGATAGAACAGGGGGACTGCAAAGTAGAAAGAGCCTTGGGAGCAGGGCGTGGTGGCACACACCTTTAATCCCAGCACTCAGGAGCAGAGATAAGAGGATTGCCATGAGTTCAAGGCCACCCTGAGACTGAATTCCCGGTCAGCCTGGACTAGAGCAAGACTCTACCTCGAAAAAGAAAAAAAAAGAAAGAGCAAAGCAGTCAAAGGACGACAGAGAGGCATAAGAGAGTGCCTGCTGTGTGGTTACCTCTAGAACCTTAATTATAGCCTAAAAGCTAATAGAGAAATGTGGCTCTTTTATATAACCCACAAGTTCCAATAAGAAACTGTATTGTTGCAAGCACTTTCCCTGATTTTCTAAGAGAGAGAGAGACAAAATACTTCTATGAAATTCTTTCCATGAGAAACATAAGCTATGCTTGACCCAATTTTCCTACCAGAGCCAGGGCATCTCACAAGCAGCACTTGAAAGGCTCAGAATTATACAGCCTTAACCACAGTGGTGATCAAAGACAGGCCCTCTGGAAAAATTGGAGCAGACACAAAAATCTAAACTGAACCCTCCCATGGTTCAATATCCCTAGAGTGAAATTTTGCCTACAGCCCTTCCTTTGGCCACTCCTCAAGTTCAGACTATGAGTCTTAGGGCTGTCAAATCACTCCTGATAATTCAGGAAAGAATAATGAAAAGTAAAATGAACAGAGGAGCTATTTATCTTTCCAAAGAGAACATGGTGTGCTATCATCTTTTGCATGGGGTAGAAGAATAGCCAGCAATCCAGTGCTCTGCCCCCATTCAAACCAGTGTGTTTCATCATATCAGAACTTATTTCTGTTCTTTCCTCCTCTGCAATAAGTTATCAAAGCTTTCTATATGAAATAATTACAAAATCATCTCTCTGGAACTCTGTAAAACGGGCTCCATAAAGACCCCATGCATCGCTCTCAAAGTCAAGCTGTCTACTTTGTATCAGGATTCAACAGCATTGTCTTGCCTTTATTTGGCCGGATTATAAGAGTTCTGGGGAACAGGAACACACTGATGAAGGTTAAATAGGTAGCATGATGTTAAACCTACAGCAAATGAAAATTTAGCTCCAAGTACATGCCTTAGTATTTACTGAACCATAGATATTAGCTTTCTGTAGTCACGTTCAGAGTTATTAATACTAAGTTACCTCTGCTGTCGTCTTACAATTATCATTGCAATGTAATTTCACCGTGCATGATGATGTAATTTCTGGGAAGCCATGTGCTTGATAATTACACAATGCAGCACATGGAACTGAGCTAATGTCCTGAAATCTATTTCTTGTTGGGATTTTTTTTTCTTCCCTTTTATTAATTATATTGCCTGATTTGCATTTTTAGCTTAAATAAAGAAAGCAGTAGCATCTGTATTTTCTTGCTAAGCCTCTGGAGAGAGGAGGAGTGTGGGAATGGAGGTGAAGATAAAACTGGCTGGATTACTCTAACAGTGAACAAGCACAAGAAAATACCAGCACATTGAACCATTTGTCATTTCTTTAACCCAGCCATCAGTGAGCCGAACACTCTAAGCTCAAATTCCAGGGAACCATATACAGACATGTGTGCAGATAGATAGAGAGATGACCAATAGATCTATTGACAGATAGATAAACCCATATAGAGAGAATAGCTGTTACTGCCCTTATTTGCCAGACTTTATATAGACCATTATAATTCGCATAAAGTACGGCTAGAAAGAAAACTTCTAATTAAAAAAAACTGTAATAGACAACCATTATTTTGCTATTATTTTACTTTATATGCAAATCGTGATACATGTTTGCATACCACCAAAAGGATCATACTTATGAGTCAACAAGAGAAGAAATTTCTCTTACCATCAACACCCATCGCTTGCCAGCAGAACTTAGATTTGTGACTTCATGTCAATCACACATGTTTGCATCAACAAAAGGTTGAACAGACGTAATCCACCCCCCCAGTCTTGCATCCTGTCACACCCACTCACTGGGTGATTTGGGAATGTCAGTTAGAGTCACTCTTAAACATTTCAAAAATAATTGTAAGTCAGTCATAGTTGTGCACACCTGTAATCCCAGCACTCAGGAAGCTAGAAGCTAAGGCTGGAAATCTCGAGTTTGATGTCAGCCTGGGCTACACAGTAAGAACAATGATACAATGATTGCATTTTTCTCACAGTGTGTTATGAATACCAAATGAGTTTGTGTAGGTACAGTCATGGAAGTGCATAAGCTCATGCAAGTGTTTGCTACTAGTCATAGAGGTAGAAATGGCCTCTGCTTCACTTAGGCAGAGAAAAAAGACTTAGAAAGAAAGTCAGGTAGCTTGCAGAACTGACAGGAAAGCTGGAGAGAGCACATAAATGGGCAGGGACAGAGTCAGACCACATCAGGAACATGTGGTATCCACTGTCACTAACACTGCCCACTGTCATAGGTCACTGATGCTTCCTGCACTGTTCTTAACCCTATCCCACCTGGCTCCTTACACTACCCTAAGGAAGTCCTACCCGATCCTCTTCTCAACGTCACCAATTCCAGATCAAAGTTCCAGGGCATTCAGTTGGTCCAGCCTCTATCACCTACAATGTGCTACCAACTGAGTGAGAAGGGAGTCTGTTTCTCTCCTAGAGTCAGAACTGTGGAGAGCCTTTGAAATCAAGAAGAGAGTTTGGACATAGAAGAGGAAAACCTCAAAGCCAAATGGCAGAGGAGTCGCCTAGTGTACTACTGATTGTCCTGGAAGAGGACACCGACACCAGACCCATAAAGGTAGAAAACGAAAACTGACTGTGAGATCCAAACATGGAGTCTAACTTGTATTGAAGCAGCTCAGGTATGAAACCCAGAGGAATGAAAAAGGGAAGCAGACCTTGGCCTATGGTGGGAAGTCTGCATAGCAAAAAGAAGTTCAAGTCTGAATAGCAGCAGAGGGAGCTGCAGACACAAGGAACCCTGCTCTGCACTAAAGGTCCTCAAATACTTTAATCTATAGACCCCTTAGAATCTTAAAATGTACTAAAAATGGTGAATTATATCTATGAATGCTTATCATATTAAAAATTAAACTGAAATGCTAAATTATATTAGCCTCACATAAAGTTAACCATCACGTGTTCATGTAAATGGCATATTTTTTATTTAAAACAACTACATTGTCCTTCCAAAAAGACATCATGAGTATACTTGTTTTCCTGGATACTGTCACAGATCTGGCTTATGGAAAGTCTCATATCTGCTTCTCTGTTCAGTCTGATGGGGTCTCACAAGTCAGCTTCTAGAAAAACTCCAAAGGTGAGAGAACAAGAGAATGTGGCAAATAATGTGTTAGTATCCTTACAAAAATCACTTTGACCTTGCAGACCCTCTAAAAGTAACTTGTGCATACTCATACTGTGGACAGTCACAGTTTAGAGCTAAAACAAAAGGCAAACAGACCACAGGGAACTACAGAAGATAAACTATGATCATAATAATGATGATACATTCTCACCCTAGGTTTACATAGCACGTTATTATTGACAAATAATATCTATATGTGTGTTCTACTTGGTGCTCACCACCATCCTGTAAGGTATTATTCCCGATTTATAAACAAGGACTGCAAAGTTTATGATGCCCAGTGTCATATAGCTTATAAGTAGGCAAGTTTAATACAGTAACTCCATCAGTATTCCATATTGAAAAATTGGTTTTTACCAGAGAAGAATGTCAACTGATGTGCCTTTTCTATTTGCCACATAAGAATGCAAGGTCAGGAGTCTGGCAAGTGGTTTGCCTTTGATCTGAAGCAGGAGAAGACTTGGACGTGTATTGGACTTGTTGGCTCTAGATTGGGCATCAGAAACTAAGCAAGCCTGTGCAAGCACTGAAAGCCTCCACGCAAATTATTTTAAAGATCTGGATTCTAAATCTACTCAATACATAAATGCTTCTTGGTAGATATAGGCAGTGGATTGATTTGTCCTTTGTACCTTAGTCTTTTTCACACATTAAGAGCCTTTTAGGACTTTCAACACTGACCCAGTAGGGGCCTCCATCTAGGTCCTGGGTGGCAGCTTTCAGTAGCCTGATTTCCAGGTACTTATGTCAATCAGTCAAGATGCTCCTGGGAAGAGTCAGGTAAGGAGAGAATGGAATGATATTTTATAACCTTTTTATTTTATTTTATTTGCAAGCAGAAAGGGGAGGGTGCCCGGAGCCTCTAGCCACTACAAACAAACTCTAGATTCATGCACCACTTTGTGCATCTGGCTTTACATGGGTACTGGGGAATCAAACCCACCAGGTCATTAACTTTGCAGGCAAATGCCTTAACTGCTTAGCCATCTCTCCAGCTCCCATTTTAAAATTTTTATCTATTTTCAAGCAGGGAGAAAGAAAGAGAAGAGAGACACAGAAAGAATGGTATTTCATATCTTAAAGTTACTAAGATGCCGAAGTGGAGCATCTCCAGGACAGGCTAATTCAGACATGAAATAATGGCACAGATTTGGGCTCTTTCCCTCTTTTCACTCAGTCTTCTTTAGCATGTGAATCCTCCTGGAGGCATCAAGATGGCTTCTTGAATCCAAGCTGTCACATATAGATAGAACTTTTTAAGTACTGTTTTGTGTAGACCTCTTTATGACAGAGACGCAAGCCTAAAGAAATAAATGTTTTAATTGAAAGCTCACACACAGACTTCATTTCACATCTCAAAACTTTTGCCCACACATTACACATCACTGGCCAGAAGAATGTAACTGACCAAAGAGGAGCAGACCACTGACATTGAGCTCTGTAAGTGAGAACAGATCAGCTTCTGAGACCATCCAAGGGAGGTCTGTCACAAGAAAGAAGGGTAAAATGATAAGTAGTGCTTTACACTTTAAAAAAAAATCTGTTCAACTAAGAATTCATCCATTATATTTTTTTGGTATTTTTATTTTTTGAGAAAATACAGGGCTGATGTAAACACCATTCCATAGAGGTGGGGGAAGAGCCTGAAGCCTCATATGAAAGCCATGCTTTTTGAATAGACTATTAGGAAGTGTAGGTGACTGGTTTTGATATAATGGAGCTAAGTAATTGTTAATTTACTAAATGTAACATGTTAATTTTTTCAGTGTCTTCCATATAAAAGTTGTCACTAAACAACACTCCAGAGCCTCATTAAAATCACTGAATGCGAGCAAATTCAATTAGTGCTCACTTTCGAGGCTGAGCGTGCTATTCATATTAGGTCTGTAGATGTGGTAATGCAAGCATTAAAGAGTACCCAAAAGCAATTTGGAGAATAAATGACCAGGAATGGGGCAACTAAGAATGGAGAGAAAAATTAGATTAATTATTATGAAAGGAAAACCATCAAAACAAAGTTAATAGTGGCATTCTTGGAGGCAGCCCCTCAGAGGGCCGTAAGCCACTCTTGGATCCTTAAGTAGCGAAATTATCATCATCTTGCCTATAAATCACCACCAGCTCTAAACATCTTTCGGTAAGAGCATTATTCCCGGGGTCAATGAATTGAGTACCTTTGATTGAAACTAATTACTTCTATTTTTAATATGGCTTTTTCAAAAGATGTTAGCTGGTGCAGCCATGGATACATCTGAGAGGAACTTTGTCCATCAATTCTCAGTAACTGAGTAAGAATTATACTGCACGCTGGCACACCAAAGTCACTTTGATAGTCTTCAAAAGAACACCTATTATCTTTCCTTTAAGAAAATCTCAAATGGATGGAAGCATTCCAAGGCAGTTTGTAATTCATTACAGCTTTCTCACCCATTAAAACCATTAAAGATAAACAGCCACAGACAGAGACAAAGTCAGATATGATAGCAGAAATCTGAGGACTGTGGCCTCTTCTTCCTCCCAGTAGATGGTAGATAAACTGTCTGGAAACACTATCATGTCCTTGGTAAGGGTCAATTCCATGTTAATGTGAGACTCAACTGTCCTGCTAAATATGGAAGACAGATTTCAAGGTGGCCTTCAGACTTCACCTCTTCATTGTCATGCACTTTGGAGAAGCCCTGCTCTTGTATATGAGCAGAACCTGTGACAAACTTCTAAGCATCAGAGAAGATGGCAAGGTGATGGAATGAGATTTTGTTATATCAAATTTTACTGGGCTGGAAGATTTCCAAGCAGGTGGTGCAAGCTGCCATGTTGTGAGGGAGCCTGGAGTGAGGAGCATGGTAGCCAGGAGCGAGGGCAGCCTCAGCAAGCTGTGATCTGCCTCTGCCCAGGAGTCGGAAGGATGAAAGGACCCTTAGTCTTCTGAGTATAAGGACATGAAATCAGTCAGTTCCCTGGCTGCACAGGCCAACCCCTAGATTGTATCATTTCAGAAGTTTTGTCTGCATTCCTAACCTACAGAAGCTGTGAGGTGTGTTTTAATCAACTCCATTTGCAGTCATTTGTTACACAGCACTTTGAAATGTAAGCACTAACCAAACTTGGAGAAAGTTTAGGTTCTAGAGAATGCCAGTGCCAAACCAGTAACCAGAAGCTGACAACCCCAGCAACTTACGGTCTTCTTTCCTCCTCAGAATCTTGCTTGGCTGAGGAGGGGGTATGAATCTAAGCAGCACATTTTGTGATTCACTTCTGTAGCTCCTACTTCCTTCTCTCAGATACGGCCACTCTTTTCAGCTAATGCGAAACCATTTCATGCAATGAAACAAAATTTATTAAACTGTGTCCAAATGGCCTGATAGAATTTATGCACCACCAAAGTGAACCAATTTATTTCTTGTTCAGACACATCATCTTCGTTGTCCTTACATCCATTAATAGAGCAGCCTTCATCGATGTTTCACTTGCTCCAAGCTGTACCTTCCCTTTGTGACAGTTTATGATGAGAGAATTCTAAGAAAAGAATAAGGTAGATGACTTCTCATACATTTTTTCTATCTTTCTTCAGGAATTTTTAAAGATAAATAGCTATAGAACCATTAACAATAGCTTCATTGCAGATATACAGAAATGATACCTTATTGACATTTATGCTATATGTGCTTTTTATTCATAACTCCTTTATAAGTGATAAATGAGGTTGACTTTTAGGCTCAAAAAAGACTATAGGTAGAGATAGAAAACTAGATGAGTATCTTGTTTCTTGGTCTGCAAGTAAGATGGTATATGTGTAGATCTTAAGGTAGAAGGACAAATGTAAAGTCAGGGACAGGGTTGAGGGGGGTAAAATTCCCGGAAAATAAAAAAAAAAGCTATTTTAATAACCAACTTATTTTGAATCTATACATTTTCTTCTATAAGAAAAGGCCAAAGCAAAATTCATAGCAAATCAGTGCATCTTAATTGATCTGTGACTGAAATTTACTTTCCTCATTAGTAAAGACACAGAGCAATTCATTTCATTAATGCAACTCTATCAGCAGGACTCACTGAAAAGCTAACAAGTTCAGAAAAACCCAAGGACTTTGGAAGAAACATTAATGTATCGGACAATACAGGTTAGAAATTCATCAATGCCTGTATGTTCCAGAATGATGGGGAAGCAGGGAAAACTTAGCTTATAAAATACATACTAAGAAAGTACCATGACCATTCAGATTGGCATCCTAAACAATAGAGGCCCAAGTTAGATCCCTGAAGGTCAGATTCCTAGAGGTTCTCTAACTGAGAAGCAGTCTTTATGGAGGGGCTTGGAGTGGGCTGTACTATGGACATGACACAGGATTATAAATATGTTCGAAGAAAATGAAAAGGCATACATTTAGTTTAAAAAAATTGGTTATCCATTTCAAAGAATGGAATGTTGGGGGAAGCTGCAACCTACTCTTGTCACCATGACTAATGAGAAAAGGAAGAAACCACACCTATGCTGTCCATGTTTTAGGTGGTGCATAACAAGTTGAGTGGAACTTCTGAAGTGGCCTTTCTGTGTCACCCAAAACTCTAGAATCTCCATGCAATAATATTTCATTTGAACATGAACAAAGAATGGAATTGTAATCCAAGATACATTCATAGGCCTCTGGTATGTTCAAGAAACAAAGGAACATTTGGGGTCTTATTGGAGAAAGATGAAAGCTATGTAAAGATTTTTAAAGAAGCTCATTGGTTCTTGTCATTATGGATAGATTGGTGAGTTGTGGCTAGAGCATAACTGCAGTTACCAGGTAAAACTAGTCACTTTTAGCAGCCAATGCTTCGTTCCATTGGCTTGGCAAGGTGGGTTGTCAGTCAAAATCCTTATATCATGAGCAGCTAGCTGTGATTCAGTGACTCATGTAGTAAGTTGCAGTATGGAGAACTTTCTCATGAGAGTTGCTGCTATCAGGCAAATTATGCCTGAGAGTCTCCCTTTCACAGCCTTCTCCAGCTCCATGTCACCAGGTTTTGACACAAGCTACTGCATTTTAAATCCAGTGACTTTCAGAGGAGTCAGGTCTGCTGGGTGCTGTCAACAATTCCCTACATCTAAGTATAGCTTTACATAACCTCACTTCCCTCTGCTTAGCTGGAAACAGACAGAGCCATGCCTGGATCACC
This sequence comes from Zapus hudsonius, assembly GCA_004024765.1. NCBI lineage: Eukaryota > Metazoa > Chordata > Mammalia > Rodentia > Dipodidae > Zapus > Zapus hudsonius. Next base: position 15,688 of record PVHP010016543.1, read on the forward strand.
TGCTGCGAGAACAACACAATCTTTGATATGTGAATGAATTACACTCCAGGGTTTCATGGCCATGTGAGTTTATTATATAGCTCAACCTGTCGTCAACACTGTGAATACCTCCTCTTCAATCCCTTCATCAAACAGAAACTGACGGAAGAAGGACATGTCTCTTAGCCCTTCCCTAAAATTCTGGCATAGAAGTACAAGGCTTTAAATAATGCACTGCTGTCAAAATGTGCTTATACAAAGTAAAAGTAGACCTGGGTATGGTGGCACATGTCTATAATTCTAGCACTATGGAGGCTGTGGCAGGAGTATCTTAAGTTTGTGGATAGCCTGGGCAACCTAAGGAGACCCTGTCCTCAAAAAAAATATATATATATATATATATACATACATACATACATACATACATACATACATAGTATAATAAAGCAAAGATACATTTAAATATTCTGCCCAAACTTTAATTTTTAATTTTTGGTTGTAGAAGCCCATACAAACACATGCTTCATAATAACAACAAAACCTTTGGCTCAGTCCTCTATGTCATATAATGGGCAAATAAAAATCTTGTGGACCAAACCACTCATTTAAGTAATGCAGTGAGTTTTCAGAATAATTAGCCTAAAGAACCAAATGTGAGGTAGGAGGAAACAAAAAAACACTTCGGAACTCAGAAGCACTGTGCTGGTGGCTGATAGCCTGCTCGTGGGAGAATGTGGCACTTTAAAAGCAGGTGTGTCCCTGTCTGACCTGTGGTCCTAGTCCTACTGAGCTCTGTATCTGAGCATGTCACTTCATCCTCCTGAGCTGTGAGAGGTGCCCACTTGTGCTTGTGAGGATTGGCACTAGAGCACCTTAAAGTAGCAACTCCTTGTGCTTGGGGCAAGGTATTATCTTAAAACATTGGATTCTTCTAAGAGTCTATGGTATAGAAAGCATTCCCACCAGGCCCAAAGAAAGATGTCCACCTGCTACTGCTCCTGATGTTCATCCAGTACTCCAGTGCTGGGCTTGTGCCCTGCTTCTCTAAGCAAACATAAGGAAATCAAGAATAACTGGTCTTCTCAGGCAATTTCTTTGTGTCAGGCAGGATGTTAAGCATCCTGCTTGCATTACTGAATTTCACCTCTAAATCAAGCCCTTGAAATAGGTACAGCCAGAAATACCAACACACTCCATCATATAATTCCTTGTGTGTGCCTGGCACAATCCAACAGCTCAGGAAAGGGAGGCTATTACTATCAGCCCAGTTTGTACTAATGTGTCTTCAAGCATGAAGCAATGAAGGATCCTGGGCAATGCAGTCAGTGTGAGAAATAAACTTACTCTGTGGAATAATGTTTTCTCAGCATGCTGAAACACACACACAGACCCAAGCCCACATCTCCTGTGGCCTCCCTCTGCGACAGCCATCTCTGCAGCAAGGCAGAATGTCTAGTTCCATAAAATAAGTATGGATGTTTGTTCAGGGCTGTTTTCTGCTGCTGTTTAGAAAATGAAATCTCTTGCTTCTGTTCAATGTATTGAACTCCGTAGCCACAGCCTCACATACCTTCCAATCTCCGTGTTTTGTGTTAAAAATTAGAGAGAGAGAGGTTATGGGAAATGGCAACAGCGGAGGCATGTGAGGAATAAAATGAAAAATTCTCTGCCTGCTTCACCAAGAAAATTCCATTTTTACCCTTTTAGCCCTGTGCTACTACACTTATTGCAGACTAAAATATACTTTGAAAGGTAGATTTCAGGAATCTTCCTTTTCTACTCCTGAATGTGAATAACTGCAGGAGACAGCTTCCAGGACCCCAGTCCACCTCCATGACTGGCAGTCATCTCCTGCTGCAGGACACCATGGAGCCCCCACGTGATAAAAAGGAAGATGGAGATATTGACAAGCAATGAACAAAAGTAGTGCATAATCCAGAATAACAGTGTGGCAACACAGGCTTCGGACAGAAGATAAATTCCTACAGGGTGTTTGGCAGCACAATTGCTAAATTAACTTGGACTAATAATTTAAGAATTCATTCCTATTTAAGTACAAATGTCAACCAGTGGCAAGAAAAAGTCTATTTACAACCACACAGGGATCAACTCACCACCTTGCAGGACAGAACTAATGATCCGCAGGACCACGCTTTAACCAGGACTGCTTAACTATGCATACCTTTTGCTCCAATTCTTCCTCCTCTCAAGAAATAAAGCTTATGTCTGTACCTCGAAGGTGATGTTGGAGTCACTGCACCTCTTTATTGTTGCTCTTCCTATTAGTTAAATTTCCTTTTCACCATTGCATATCTCTTTAATTAGTGTATTGAGACCCATAGCTGAGCCTACACTGTGTTGTCTGCTAGAGCCAGAATACGACCCTAAATCTCCAGGGCTACTGGAGCTGAGCTAGGGCCCTGAAATTGAGGTTACAAAATAATAAAAGGAAAAATTTAAATACACAGAAGCATGCTTAATCTGTCCAAATGTTGACACAAAAAAGACCAACAGGCATATCCTTTAGGTAACTTAGATTTACTTGACTTAGAGGCAATATTAAGTCAGTTGTATGAAGAAATGGCATAGGCACAGATCTAAGAGGAGGAATTCAAAATGCACGGTAAAGCTTAGAGGCCAATGAGCCCAATCAAAAATACTAGGAAATGGAATTTAGGAATTTTTGACATCTTACATCATATATGCATATTATATTAACATTTAACTATCTAATTTGATATCTTTAAAAGTGCACAAGAAAATTAAACTGACCCACCCAAGGTTTCCTCAGCGGCGTAGAAGTAACAATACATTAAACCTGTAGAAGAACACCTGGCACATCAAGTCCCCAGCACGGCCTCTGTTCTTATTTTCCTTTATACAGGGTGCTAGTAGCTAACTCTAGGCTACTTTAATAAAGTATCACTAATCATCCCATAAAAACTGCCACAAAACAAGGCTTTTTGTTTGGCTAGTTGGGGTTTTGGAGTGGGGAGTAGTTTTTTTTTTTTTCTTTTTGAGACGAGATTTCACATAGACCAAGCTGGAGTCAAACTCAATGGAGCCAAGGCCAGCCTTGAAAACCTGATTCTCCTTTCGCAGCCTCCCATATTCTGAGATTATAAGCATGTACCACCATGCCTGCTACAAAGGAAAGTTTTGAGAAAATAAATTTCAAAATAGAAACCTCCTGCCAAACCTAGCAAACCTCTCCACAGAGGTAAAAAGGAAAGAAAAGTTTCATTATTGAATAGGCATTGACCCAGAATGTGATGCACCACAGGCAATCTGACAGAAAGGAGACTCCCCTCGCACACACAGAAAGATGCAGCCCCTTCCATACGTGCTCTGGAAATGTGCAAAAACTCGTTTGCAAATAAACACTTGACAGTGTCGTTTGCCACCCAAGTTCATCCCAGGCCTACCTGATAATTGGGGTGACAATTTGTGTTACACAGTTAGCTTTCTCCAAAAAGAAAATGTATTTTCTCTCTGTATGACAGGAAGTAGTTTTGGAGACAGACAACCATCTGAAGTTAAGTTTCTATCCTTCCATGAACACTGGCTTATCCTTGTAATTATTTTCAAACAGATAGTTCCAAGGTCCTTGAAAAGACATTCTTGAGCCATAAAAATGTTAAAGGCTAATTTAATTTTTAAAAGGTCTACAAGCAGTTCAAAAAGATAGCAAAGGACCTGAAGCTTACAAGTTTTCTAAAACAAGTCTTCTAAGAAAGGAAATCTCTCCCATTATTTTCTTTAGGGAGAATTAAGCCTCTTATTTCTAATTTGCATTGTCTATACAAAGACAGAAATCTGGGAGGGATTTCAAAATTTCTCTGATGTCTTTCCCTAATGATCAATTATTTCCTAATGAGGAAACACAAACTCACATGTACAAACAAAAGAAACACTAAAATTAGACATTCACGAGGAACATTTCAATAACAGAGGCAATGCCAAGCACCTTTTTTTTTTGTTAACTTGGAAAATAATGATACTAAGTTCACATGATTTCAAGAGGCAATGATAGCATTCCATCAAGATAAAACAATAAGGCAAGCCCTGAATCCTTAACCATCACTGGCTTTCTGAAAATACTTTGGTGTGCTAGCAAAATTGGGTAAATACATTCTGTTGCTCCAAAATTAAGACTTGACTGATTTCCTTAGTGGGTACCACACTGCTATGACCTTACTGGTGTTAATGTCACTTTCCTAAGAAATGCCTGCATCCCAGAGAACAGTCATTCCTGGAGACATGCTCAGAGGGCACTCCAGGATCCTTCATGATAAAAGTGCCTTGTAAATGTGAGCTATTACCACCATTATGAATGAAATCTAACCCTGGACGACGTCATAAACTTAATAGTGGGAGTTAAACCACCATCATCTCAAAGTATTCAGGCCAATGTACATTCTCATCATAGCTCAAAAGGTGTGAGCTGTCATTATCAGGATATCTACTCACAGACCCCAAACTATGTTGTTCAGGACATAAAAAGCCAGGACTCTCTAAACCTAGCTTATCACCATCAAGTAGCAGATATAACGTATTAACCTTTAGGAGAAAAACAAATATAATCAAAGTGATTTTACAATAGTATTTAAAATGGGCAAATAAATAGGATTGATGCAGTGACATTTTAACATGTTACTTTGGTTTTTATTAAGACCAAGTATAATGAAGTAGAATTCAGTTTTCCTCAATAAGCAACTAAATTTCTTTTATTTACCTTTTTACTTGAAAAGAGAAGCATTTTAAGTTTAGCAAGATGTTGTTCCCCAAATAATACCATTCCTAAAACAAAGCAGTGGCATGTTGTGAGCTCATCTCTTTACACTCAAAGGGCTTCTCGTGATATATACATAAGCAAGATTGCACACACCAGGCAAAAACTGCACACGAAACCTAGTAAAGATTCCACCCTAGCCGGGCTGCCAAGCCATCAGGTGACCTCTACATGGCACTGAGTTTCCAGTTTCCAGGCTCAATACCACCAGTTGTAATATGATGGTCAGGAATTTGTTCATAGGTCCTTAGATTTCAGACACCAACAGGTTGCAGTGAGCCAGGGAATTCTTCATTTCTCCCTGACTGTTGAGAATGGTGTGATTCAATGGGGACTAATGCACCTAGATTTCACAGGGATAAAGTCTGCTTAGGCTTCTAAGAAAGGTTTTGTGCTCTTCTCCAGAGAGCACCTCTTACTGACCCTTGTCAACCAGCTGTACCTATCTACCTCTCATATCCTGTTCCACATCTGCACTCACTACTTATCTATGCCCCAACCTTCCACTCCACAACTCCACTCAAGGCCAAGTGGCAATTCTACCTACAATGGAAGCCAAAATATCCAATACAATCACAGCTCCACATCCCAAAGAAACACTGAAGAATAACTTCCTGTTTCCATGTGTGTGATTCTGATCAAAAGATGGGCAAAACAACATGTCTCAAGACCTACAAAGTTGCTTCCAAGTCCCACACTGGTGTCTGCTGTACAACAGAAGATGGTACTTGGATCAGTCACTTAAACTCAAACTTCCACCTCACAAAAGCCCAGTCCCTTCTAAAATAGGATAATATTCAGAAGGAATGGCTATACTTGGGACAATGAGAAGAGTGGATTTTAGACCCACTTCCACAAACCATTTCCTATGTGATTAGGAGGCCCCTCAGCTTCAATCCACATGTTCAGCATGGCAGAGACAATGAACCATTATCAACTCCATAGGGTGTCCAGATTCCAGGCAAGCTCTTAGCACGGGGTCTTGCATAACAGGAAGTGCTCTAATGATGTTAGCATCACCTAGCTCTCAGTCAGTGACAGAGAAGATGGATGATCTTCCCTGTGAAATTTAACTTATAAAATCTTAAAATCCAGAAAGCCACAAAGGACACTGTCCCTGATGGAAATACACATGTAACTGCATGATCAGCCCACTAGCTTGCATCTCTTGACTTCCATAGAAGGATCTGCTCCAGTTTCTCCACCTCACCATCATGGCTGAAACCCCAGTGCCAGAGCCAAGTAGCACGTCTCTAATGAAAGGAATTCTGAACACACTCTAGCCCAGGCTGGCCTGGAACTCATTCTATAGTCCCAGGATAGCCTCAAACTGACAGCATTCTCCTATTTCTGCCTTTCTGATGCTGGGATTATAGGAGTGTGCCACCATGCCTGGCTAGGTTTATACATTTTGTCTATAACTAATGTATTATAATTTCTCAACAATAATAATATCAACCAGTGTCTTAAAAATTTTAGACAAAATATTTGTATCATCTGGATATAATATTTTAATCTCATATTCAGAATTGATCTGTTATTTGTGTTCCATATTTCATTGCATTATCCATAAATTCAAAAATATGACCTACTAATGATGGTAAATTCAAGCTCCTATTTTATTTCTGAACAGCCATTCATTTCTTATAAGTGAGAAGTTTGGGACAGAGGGAATCTTGAGTTATATTCTCAGATTCCTTCTCTTTAGTGGTTTCATTCAGGTGTCCCCCATAAACTTGATGTGTTCTGGTTGCTTGATCCTCAGTTGATAGCAATTTTGGAATTGGAACCTTCTTGGAGGTGTGTTGCTGGGGGTGGACTTATTGGGGTTCTAGCCAGCTTCCCTTTGCCAGTGTTTGGCACACCTTCCTGCCGCTGTTTGCAGTGCTGTGGTGGAGACGATGTCCACCACTCTGCTCATGCCATCATTTTCCCTGTCATGATGGAGCTTCCCCTGGAGTCTGTAAGACAAAATAAACCCATTCCTTCAAAAGCTGCTTTTTGTCTTTTTTTATGCACAGAAATATGAAGTTGACTACAATAGCTTTGGTACCAGAGAGGGGATGGATGCTGACGGAACCCTGATTCTATGAGATCAAATCTGAAAATAAGAGATTAAAATATCATATCCAGATGATACAATTATTTTGTCTAAAATTTTTAAGACTACCAGTTGTTATTATGATTGTTGTTGAGAAATTTTAGTAGATTAGAAGGACGTAGATTGGAAGGATTTGAAACCTGGGCCTAAGACACACCTTGCAGTGCTATTAAGTACAGCTTGATGGACCATTCTGGTCAGAGTTGAAAGACCTGAATGCAGTAAGAACCATGGACTGTGAGATTCAGTTTATGAGGGTGAGAAAGAACTTTGTCAGGACTGGTCTAGAAGCAGTTTGTGTGAGAGGCTTACTGTGTACTGCCTGCCTGTGTCCTAAGAACTTGTGCAGGGTTGCTTTGAATAGAAATGGATGTATGTGAACAGATGGAGATGGCACAGAAAGATAGGGAATCTTTGGACCAAAATGGCTGTCCTTTCAGCTGCATTTGTCTGAGAGATGACAATCACTGAGATTGGGCCAGGTGTTCTGCACTGGGACAGCAGGAAGAATGTGGACTCTTTTGAAGTGGGAGCCTGAATGTTAATGGAGGTTTCCTGCTCTTCAAAGTTGGCATTATTTCCCCCTGGATTAACAAACTGGTAGCCCACCTGGTACTAGGAATTATAACAAATGCAGGAAGAGAGAGAGGGTCACTGGATTTGCAACACGGTTTTGTTTTTGAGAATGGCCATGGGCAGTGTGAAGCAGGTGTGTTGGAGTACCTTTGCAGAGGCCTGATAGAGCCTCAGGATGAACCATGGATTGCAGTGGAGACCCAGCGGATGCCAGGACTATGGGGTGGCTGACAAGGAGAACTGCCAGCATGGGATGTAGTTTTCCTGGACTGTGAGTAGCCCAGCTGGAGTACAGAGAGAATTATCAAACTTGGAGTTAGTTTGATGTTTTCTCTGTTTGTTTTAAATCTTTTATTAGTTCAATTTGTCTTTGCTAAGCCAATGCCATATTTTGCAGTTCTGTGCCATTATGGTTTTTTTTGTTGGGTTTGTTGTTGTTGTTGATGTTGTTGTTGTTGTTTTTGGTATTATGGCTCAATTGAAAAACCTTAGATTATGGGATGTTTGAATATCATCAGGATGGATAAAAAACAGGGAAATTTTAAAGTTGAGCTAAATACATTGCATTTTATATCATGTATGGTTATAATTCAAGTATCAGGTTTGATTCAAGTATCCCCCATAAACTTAATGAGTTCTGAATGCTTGATTTCTATCTGATGGAAGTTTGGGAATTGGAACCTTATTTGAAGTGTATTGTTGAGGGCAGGCTTATGAGGGTTATAGCTGCTTCCCCTTGCCAGTTTTTGGCTATTTTCAGTACTGTGGCAGAGATGATATCCACCCTCTGCTCATGGCATTGATTTCCCTGACATCATGAAGTTTTCCCTTGTAAACCAAAATAAACCTTTTCCTCTCATCAACTGCCTTTGGTTGGGCTCTTTGTCACAGCAATGAGAAAGCTGACTACAACACTTTCCTTTTGATATCTCAGAAGGAGAAAATAGATGGAAGGAAAAACACTGGCTACCTCTTGTATAATCGATAACCCCCTATCCCATGGTCTGGTCCAGAAAGCCCAATGAGATGGGCCCCAGAGGACTGGGGACAGGGAGGAGGGAAATGGAGGTACCATCACAAGACTTGCTCATAAAATGTATCTAGTTATTGACAATAAATGTGTTAATTTTAAAAATCTGGCTATACCTATAATTGTTATTTATTCTGTTTCAATATTTAATACTGATTCCCTCCTACTATAATTCCCAATTTCTCAACATTTTGATTAATTTCTTGGTTATTTTGAATATATCTTACCCTCAAGTAACTTTGCAAAGAAGGATATCTAGTTAGTGAATGTATTTTCTATACCTAGAATATTTATAAGTACTCAAACTCACATAAAATATGACAGTATATTGAAAGATGAATAGAGAAAGAAAACCTATGATGAAAACGTAAGTTGGAGCTAGGACTGAAATATCTAAATACATTGTATATATACTGTTAACATGTATTAAAATCTCTGGATGGTTCAGAAAATAAAATAATAATAAACTTTAAAAATGAAATCTTTATTTCCCTATCACAGAAGATTTCAAGCTGGTAAAGTGTCTTGACCAGTCTTCAGAGGCCTCTTTATCTTTGCTTTTTTACTTTATCTTTGCTTCTGTCCTCCCTAAAGCACAGATCACATGTATATAGTTCAAAGTAGAGGTTATTCAAAATGTTACAAATAGACCTACTATATTATCCAGCCATCCCACTCCTGGGCCTATATCCAAAAGAAATGAAATCAGCATAGAAAAGAGATAGCTTGCAATGCCCAGGTTTATTGAAGCATTACTGACAAAAGCTATTATATAGAATAGATAAATAAAATGTGGTATATATACACAATGGAATATTATTCAACAATAAAGAAGAATAAGATCCTGTCACCCGCAGCAAAATGGAACTGGAGAATGTCATGTTATGCAAAGTAAAGCACACATAGAAAGACAAGTATTACATGTTCTCCCTGTATATGGAAATCAAAAGTTAATTAACCTGGGGCAGGAGAGATGGCTCATTTTTTTTTAATTTTTAAATATTTTTTAAATATTTTTAAAAAATAGCCTTAAAACAATATAACAATTACTAAGGAATGAGAGGTTGCTGGCAAAGTGGGCAGGGAGGAAAGGATGAAACAAAGATGATTGAATATGGTCAGTGTATACTATATGCACGGATGGAAATGCACACTAAACCCCAACACTATGTACAATTAATATGTACTAGTTATAAAAATATGAAAAGCATGGGTTAAATTTTAATTTAATTTCTAGACCTGACTGAGACCCATAACACTAAGATGAAAATAATAATTGGATACATTCATACTACATGCATATTTTACAAAGGATTAAGAGACATTATTTATAGTCTTTCAATAATCACAACAGTTTATCTTCATAGCTCAGAAGGATCATTAAGAAGCCGAAAGAAAAGAGGGCACACAGTGTGATTCATTACAAGAAAATCAAAGACACCGTGGGCTGACTACATCCCATGAATATGGGGCTAATCCTCTGTGTACCCCAGATTTACTGTGGATGCTGATGACCTCACTTAACCTCACCTGTCTCTGTGCTTCAGTCTGTGAAACAGGGTTAATAATTGTAATCTACTTCTCAGAAATAGTAGGTGGCTTCACCATATTAACCATAAACTAATTAAAAACACATGAGAATATTTTAGCAAAAACTGTTAGCTTTCATAGTAAGAAATGTTAATTTCTTCTTTTCTAAGACCATTCCAAAGGCTTCAACTAATAACTTATTAGAAGAAAAATACACAATACTATTCCCTTTCAGCAACTTCAGATATCCTCCTGACTGTCTCCTTGTTTTAAAAAATAAAAACTTGACTTTTTTAGGTGTAAAAAAATGACTTTGATCCTATCTCAGCCAGTGATTCAATGGTTGGCAACTCAGCCAGAAAGATTTAAGAGCCTTGTCCTCAACTTACAATATGCTGCTGAAAAATACTCATTTCACTGTTTGAGAGTTACCTTGACCTAAAATTTATGAAAGCAGCAACAAGGGCATAAAGATAAAACCAGTTTAGCCCACTAATCAAAATAAACTTATCCTAGACAAATTTACAGAATAAAAAAGGGCAAGCCAAGTCTATTGTCTCCTTCACAGTTATAAAAACATAAATACTGCACTCTTAAACATTGCCCCTAAAGTAATTAAATTCAATGTTTCTGCAGAGATTGGGCTAACAGGAAAACATTGAAGTTCATTGTCAAGCACTTATCATGACAGTCATTAAAGAGGCAAGTTGCATGTGTATTTTATAGAATTGTTTACATTCCTTCAGCACCTAGAATGCTGAACCAGAAAAAAAGTCAAGCAAACATTACGAGAATCCAAAACCATACAATAGATAGTGTTGCTAACACTGCCACACTACAATTTATTAACACCTACAAATAGATTACTTCTGTTAAAGTCAAACAGTGTAGGAAAGAAATGGATTTTCTATAATCCAGCTGCCTCGTTTCCTTTCAATTTTCTAAAGATTACAACTTCCACTCTATGACATGACCACATTGTTTTTTCCACCAGAGGACAAAAGATAAATCACACTGTGAATCATGTGGGCAGGATCTCAAGACTAGGGAAATCATCAATCCCACTTTCTGAAGGCTTGTTCACCCTCTGTGATGGTTAGGTTTTGTTGTCAACTTGATCTTTTTAATTATCTTGGTTGGGTCTCTGAGGATGTTTAGAGGAAGGCAGCCTCTCAGCAAGGGACAAAATGTAAAGAAGCTCAAAGAAGCTGGAAGTAAACATCCTTTCCTGTGTGGGCAGTGCAGGAAGGAAAGTCCAGAGACACAGGAAACCATTAAGTCTGGGGAAGGGTTGCAAGACCCCACCCTAAGCCTATATAAAGGAGAAGAAATTCTCTTTGGCCTCCTGCCTGTTTGCTGTTTGGCATGTGTGGTGTTGGTGGTGGGTTTCTCTCTCTGCTTGGACCTGTGAAAGAGGGCCAGCCTCTTTCATTGTTACAGAACTTCCCTTCAATCTGTAGTTTCAATAAATACTTTCCTCCCCCAAATTGTGCCTGGTTTGAAGAGTCATCTGAGTGGCATGTGGCTGACTGCAATACCCTCCCATTCAATAACAGAAGCAAGTATGCAGAACAAGGTTTTCACGTGCTCTCTGACCATGTGGCCTATTCAGAGTAGCTTAGAACATCCCCAAATAAAGCCCTTTCTCAGTGTTTCCAAGGTCAACAACTAGCACTACTTACCATTGCCCTTTCTTCCAACTCAGAGTGAAAAACAACTACCCAATTATACTAATGGAGTGCTTCCTTCTGGAGATATTCCAACCAATTTTGGTGAAAGATCTTCCTTCCAGGGAGAAGTTAAATTTGGAGAGGAAGATAGAAAACAAACTAAAAATGAAAAATGTCCTGGGTTATTTTCCAGTTAACAAAGGTATAGTATTTATGATGTTTAAAGTTCTTACACTTTTTTTAAATTTATATTTACTTTATTTTATTTTAAGTTTTTACTCTTTTTTAATTTAATTTTTTATTATCTATAATTAGATACACTTAATAAGGGAATAATGTGTTGATATCTCCAATTCCCCTATTTCCCTCTTACCTGTCCCCGATAAATTGGATTTCCTCCTCTGTGGGCAGTCTGGATCAGACTATGGGGTAGGGGGTTGTGAATAGCCTAGGAGTCAACCCTGTTCCACCCCCCTTTGCATGTTGTTACTGAGGTGGGCAATGCCTCTGTATATTCTCCTCCACTATGGCTCTTACAATCTTTCTGCCCCCTCTTCCACTCAGTTCCCTGAGTCATGGTGGGTGAGCATTAAGGCTGCTTTATTGAGGCCTTAGGGGCCTCTGTACTTCTGCTTTAGGTTGTGTTTAAAATTGTTGGTGTCTATTTTGCTGGCTCATCCTGGGTTGACCCATTGGCTGTGATTATGGGTCTCTTGCTTAACCCATCACTGCCTTCGGGGTTCCATGTGGATCCTCCCCAGTAGATCTGGGCTGGCTTATCTCTTGCCAAGAAGACACCTTTCAGCCTGTGGCTCAGTGGTAGGGTTGGAAGAGCCACAGCTCTCTCAGAGCCTGCTGAAAAATACAAACAGAATCTCCATTGGAGAGTGAGATCAGTATAGGTAAATTGAGATACACATTCCTGAATTGGCTAGATTCTTTGATATGTAATTTTTCCTTTCAGCTGAGTAAAATTCCATTGTGTAAATACACCACGGTTTTGTTATCCATTCCTCCATGGATGGGCATTTGGGTTGATTCCAATTCTTGGCTATTATGAATTGAGCTGCTATAAATATGGTTGTACAAATGTTTCTGCATCGAGATGTGACATCTTGTGGTTAGATGTCTAGTAGAGGACTAGCTGGGTCCATTGGTAGCTTTATGTCCATTCTGTTGATGAGTCTCCACACTGCTTTCCAAAGTGGCTGAACAAGCTTGAAATCCCACCAGCAGTGAATGAGGGTCCCTTTTTCCCTGCATCCTCGCCAGCAACGATTGTTGTTGGTTTTCTTTATGATTGCCATTCTGACTGGAGTCAGGTGGTATCTCATTGTGATTTTGATTTGCATTTCCCTGATGCTTAAGGATGCTGAGCACTTTCTCAGGTGAGAAAAGGCCATTTGTTATTCCTCCTCTGTGAATTCTCTGTTGAGATCAGTGCCCCATTTTGGGAGGGGGCTGTTAGAGTTTTTATTATGTTTTTTTTTTTTTAAGTTCTCTATAAGATCTGGAAATTAGGCCTCTCTCTGAGTTATAGCTGGCAAAAATCATCTCCCAGTTTGACGGGGGTCTATTGGCTCTGAGTATGGTATGTTTGTCTGTACAGAAGCTTTTGAGCCTGATCAGGTCCCTTTGGTTAAATGATTGTTACACTTCCTGGGCTGCTGGAGATTTGCTCAGGAAATTTTTCCCTACTCCTGTCTCGTGTAGAGTTCCTCCTATTTTTTTTCTTCCAGGGTGTTCAGGATTAAAGGATTTATATTGAGGTCTCTGATCCATTTGGAGTTGATTTTTGTGCATGGTGAAATGAGTGGGTCTATTTTCATTTTTTTACACATGTTTATCAAATTTGTCCACCACCATTGGTTGAAGATGCTATCTCTGGCCCAGCATACATTGTTGGTACCCTTGTCTAAGACCAAATAACTGAAGTTACTTCCAATTAAACCTGGGTCTTCAATTCTGTTCCACTGATCTGTCTGTCTGTTTTTATGCCAGTACCATGCTGTTTTAGTTACTATGGCTTTTAGTGTGTTTTGAAATCAGGCATGGTGATACTCCTGAGTAGGATTTTTACTTAGAATAGTTTTAGCTATCCATGATCTTTTGCCCTTCCAAATAAATTTAGAGACTATTTTTTCTATGTCTGTGAAGAAAGAGGTTGGGATTTTTATTGGCATGACATTGAATCTGTAAATTGCTTTTGGCAGGATAGTCATTTTTACTATACCGATTCTCCCTATCCATGAGCATGTAATATATTTCCATCTTATCACATCCTCCTCTATTTCCTTCTTCAGTGTTTCAATATTTTCCTTATATAAGTCCTTCACAACCTTGGTTAGTGATATTCCAAAGTATTTAATTTTCTTTGAGGCTATAGAAAATGGGACAGTCTCTCTGACGTCTTTTTCTGTGTAATTGTTATCTGCATATAGAAAGGCAACTGATTTTTCTGTGTTTTGTATCCTGCCATGTTGTTAAAGGCATTAATCACCTTCACGAGTTTACTGATACTATTTTTGGGTCTGATATATAAAGGATCATGTCATCTGCAAAGAGGGATAGTTTAATTTCGTCCTTTCCAATTTGTATCCCTTTTATGCCCTTCTCCTGCTTTATCGCTTGGACTAGAACTTCAAGCACTATGTTAAAGAGCAGTGGTGAGAATGGACACCTTTGTCTTGTTCCTGAATTGGGTGGGAACTCCTTGAGTCATTTGCCATTGAGAATGATTGGTGCTTTAGTAGTTTTGTAAATTGTCTTTTTTATGTTGAGGTATAGGACCTCTAAGCCTATTCTTTCCAGAGCTTCAAACATGAAGTGGTGTTGAATCTTGTGAAAAACCTTCTCAGCATCTATTGAGATGACCATGTGATTTTTTGTGTTTGAGCCAAATAATGTGGTGGATTACATTTATTGACTTGTGTATATTGAACCATCCCTGCATCCCTGGGATGAAGCCAAGTTGGTCAGGGTGGATAATATTTTTGATGTAGCGTTGTATCTGGTTTGCTAGGACTTTGTTCAGGATTTTGCATCTAAGTTCATCAGAGATATGGGTCTATAGTTCTCTTTTCTTGTTGCATCCTTGCCTGATTTGGGAATTAGGGCAATGGTAGCTTCATAGAAGGTGTTTTGGAAGCCTTCCCTCTTTCTCTAAGCTTCTAACAAGCTTCAGAAAGAGTGGTTTCAGTTCTATGATGAAGGTTTGGTAGAATTCAGCTGAGAAACCATCTGGTCTTGAGCTTTTCCTTTTAGGAAGGTTTTTTGATTACATTTTCAATCTCTGTGGATGTGATAGGTTTATTTAGTGATTTTATCTGCTCTGAGTTAAGCTTTGGTAGTTGGTAAGTGTCCAAAAACTTATCCATTTCTTCCAGGTTCTCTAATTTTGTGGAGTAGAGGTTTTGGAAATATGACCTGATGATACTTCCAATCTCTTTGGGGTCTGTTGTGAACTCACCCTTGTCATTTCTATTTGGGCTTTCTCAGTTCTTCATTTGATTAGATTGGCCAGGGGTTTGTCAATCTTATTAATTTTTTCAAAGAACCAACTCCTTGATTTATTTATTTATAATTGTTTTATTTATTTCCAATTCATTAATCTTAGCTCTGATTTTAATTATTTCCTTTCGTCTTGAGCTCCTAGGGTTGGCTTTTTCCATCTGCTCCAATGACCTTAGGTGGGTGGTTAGGTGGTTGATTTCTACCTTTAATGTGTTATGGTCTGATATGATGCAAGGGAATACGTCAATCTTCCTAAATTTGTTGATGGATGATTTATGACCTAGTAGGTGGTCAATTTTAGAGAAGGTTCCATGTGCTGCTGAGAAGAATGTATATTATATGTGTTTGAGGTGGAATGTTCTGTAAATATCTGTTATCCCCAGCTCGTCCATGGTGTTATTGAGTTCTGTTATGTCCCTGCTGATCTTCTGTTTGGTTGATCTGTCTAGAGATGATAGAGGTGTATTAAATTCTTCTACTATGATGGAATTAGAGTCTATATCTGTTGTGTTTTTGAGTTGGGTTTCCTTTATGAACTGTGTTGCAACTGATTTTGGTCTGTACATGTTAATGATAGTGATATCTTCTTGTTGGATCCTTCCCTTGATGAGTAAGAGGTGACCATCATTATCCATTTTAACTGATTTTGGTGTAAAGTCTATTTTGTCAGAGATTAGTGTAGCCACACCTGCTTTCTTTTTACTTCCACATGCCTGATAAACTGTTTTCCATCCCTTTACCCTAAGAAGATTGCTCTCTTTAGAGGTAAGGTGTGTTTCCTGAAGGCAGCAGATGGAAGGGTCCATTTTTCTGATCCACCCTGCTAGTCTGTGTCTTTTTATAGGGGAGTTAAGTCAATTTATATTCAAAGATATAACTAAGAGGTTTGTTTTAAGCCCTGCCATGTTGGAGGGTTTATGGGGGTTGGTGTCTGTGCTGCTATTATTAGCACACTGATTGTGCTTGTCATGCATGATCTCTATTTCTCTTCTGAAATTTCTTGTCTCTTCTGTGTGGAATATTTCCTGTAGAATCTTCTGTAATTTTGGCTTTATGTTCAAATAATTGTAGAGTTGGTTTATTTCATAGAACACTTTCAATTCCCCATCTATTATGAGGGATAGCTTTGCTGGGTACAGTAGTCTAGGTTGAAAGCCATACTTCTTTAAGCCATGAAGAGCATTATTCCAAACCTTTCTGGCTTTCATTGTTTCTAATGAGAAGTCTGAGGTAAGTCTGATGGGTTTGCCTTTATAAGTGATGAATTTCTTTTCTCTTGCAGCTTTGAGTATTTTCTCTTTACTTTCTATGTTAGGCATATTGATTAAAATGTGTCTTGGAAAATTCCTCTTCATGTCCTGCCTGTTTGGAGTCTTCTGGACCCCTTGAATGTTGAGTGGGCTTTCTTTTGTAAGATAGGGGAAGTTTTCTTGAATAATTCTGTTGAAAATATTTCCTATGCCCTTGGCCTGGGATTCTTCTCCCTCTGGGATCCCCATGATTCTAATATTGGGCCTCTTTATGGTATTCCATAGATCCCTCATATTTTGCTCACATGATTTCTTGAATTTATTGAAGCCTATGACATCCTTAATAATTCCATCTGTTTTGTGCTCAAGGTCTGAGAATCTGTCCTCCAGATTGTCAACTCTGGGACTGATTGATTCAAGGGAGGTTTTTAACAACTCTGTTTCATTTTTGGTTTCTGCTATAATTTTGTTTATAGTCTCCAATTATTTGGTGAGTTCTAATTTCCAGTCTATTTTTGTTTTTGTTAAGGATTCCTTAAAATCATTTTTAAGTTTTCTTAAGTCCTCATCAAATTTAATCAAATGATTGTCTAGCTCTTCCCATAGTGGTTCACCTTCAATTCACTTAATGTGTTTTTTAAGTCATTCATATTTCTCTCCATTAAATTCAGTCTGAAGTTTATGCTTGTGTTGGTGAGCTTCATCTCATTTATGTCTTTTTTCATAATTTCCATATCAGCCATTAACTTCTTGGTATTTGTATTGCAGTTGTGGTCAGGAGTCATATTATTCTCTCTTTGGGATTGTATTTTTGTTATCTCCACTTCTTTGTCACTTTCCTGTTCCATAGTGGGACTAGGAGCCCTAGGTTGGGGAGTTCCATCTTTAATTTCTGTGGGTTTTTTTCTGTTTGTTTGTTTGTTTGTTTTTTGTTTTTTGGTTTTGGGGGTTTTTTTTGCTGTTGGTTTCTGCCCATGTCTGGGTAGGGAAGTAGGAATGTTTTGTTTTGATTTGTTTTGTTTTTGACTTGTGGTCAAACTAGATTTGTTGGGCAAGCTATGAGTGCTCTGTGTGCCTGTAGGGTTGGGATATCATTGTAACCACAGATGTGTTAGCTGCTGTGGTTATGGGAGTGCCTGACCTTCTGGGTTGGTTCTGGTATGTAGTATAATAAAGAAGTCAGAGTTCTTCTTTGTCTGTGTACTCTGCTTTGTCTTGTTACTGAGACACAGGGGTGGTCAGGGTTTATCTATTTGTTCCTCTTTCCCCTCAGAGTCCCTGCTGGTTGGGTTGTAGGGTTCCTCTTATTTTCCCACTATTAGGTACTAACAGGTGCCTGACAGTGATCTATTGATGTCTAGCTAGGGTTGGACTCAGGCCCCCTGGGGAGTGCTGTTCAGCCTGCCTTGCTCCCAGTGGAATGATCACCAGGTTTGATCTTAAACAGAGATCTTTCCTGTTGGGGTGTCCTGCCCCCAGACAGGCTCAGGTCTTTGCCCTTCTGGATCCCTCTCTATGTGATTGTTTAGTCTTAGAGCCACCACATATGCCCCTGTCCCCAATTGGTATGCCACAGTAGAAACAGCGTCAGCACCCCAAACTATAGAGTCCAGTGATTTTCTACCAGATTGTAGCAAGCAGATCTGAAATGCTACCTCCCCCACTATGGGCAGAGACTCAAGGCTCTAGGTTCTTCTTGGCCCAGTACTTGGTGGGCCTGTGCTGATTCCACACTCCAACTCAGACCCAGCCACCCAGACTCAAGAGCACAGTGAGAGCCTTGTATTGGTCATGTCATCAGTTTTCTCAAATTCCTTTATTTATTATGAAAAAAATCAGGTGCAAGCCTAATATAAGAGGAAAATAAAGGACTGCCATGGCTGAAAACTCAAATGTTCAAAAAATGAAGCTTTTAAGTTATAAATGATTTGTTTATACTACCATTAAAAAAGATTATTTTATCCAGGTGGGATCATTATATCCAGGGGGGGGGGAAACAGGATTAAACTAAGGAAATTTTTGAATTAGATAGCATGAAATAAAATTCTATTCTTGCTATTCAGACTAGATATCCAAGAATAATGAAAATTTGAAGAGACAAAGAAATGTTTGGATTAGTATGAACTACTCATAAAATTTAAGGAAGTAAAGATGAGTCTTTAATAAAAATAGAGCAACTTTTCTACTGGTACTCAAACAATACCAGATGGTCTAGCATTACCTGCTACATACATTCCAGGGAGAAATTTTTATGTTCACTGGGCCAGTTTAAATAACATAAGTGGATCAGGTAGTCAAAGCAGAAAGTAGATCAGAAAACCTTACAGTTCCAGTATGCATGAACACACTGTCAGACTGTCTGTATATTCTTCAGACTTTCTATTCTGCCCCGGGACTGTTTGTATTCCATCCGCGGTCCCTTCTATGATATTATTTACCAGAAAAATGTATCCAAAATTAAGAACCCTTTAAATTTCCTAGGGGACTGTTTGACTGTAGTTTTCCACTGTATAAGATAAGTGTGAAAGTGTGTTAGCAAATATGATGAAAATGCTAATTAGAACATTAAAGCAAATTTTTTTCAATGTGAAATGAACATAAAAATAAGCATTCCAGGCACCAATACACCAAAAGTTCTTAAATCAAATGTGCCTATTTGCAGGGAAATGTACTGCTTGCTGACAGGGAAGCTAGGCATGGACACATCTAGACTTAGAAATATGCTCATCAACTAGACAGCCTTGAATATTACCATCTAGATCTCGAGAACTGGAAAGGTTTACTTGCCACCTTAGGTCACTTCCTGTCTTTGTCTGGACCCTAGACCCTGATAGGCTGACATCTGATGAGTGCAATGACCATGTCGCCATGCTCAGGTTTTTCACCCATAGGTTCCTCCTCAGGAGGAGTAGGGAGCCACTGGGAATTTCTCCTCTGCTTCAGTGCACAGTGATTGCACAGCTGCCTTCATCCAGGGCCACATCACTCTCCCACAGTTCCATCAGACTCTGCTATGACATGCCACTGTTGTTAGTCTCTGACTGCTTCATTATCCCCCTTAATGCTGTCTGTTGCAGTCAGCTTTCTAGTTGCTGCGCAAAAAGAACCCAAACAAAAGCGGCTTGTAGAGGAATGGGTTTATTTGGCTTACGGACTCGAGGGGAGACTCCATTCTGGCAGGGAAAATGATGGCATGAGCCGAGGGCTGGACATCACCTCTGCCACAGCACTGCAAACAGCGGCAGGAAGGTGTGCCAAACACTGGCAAGGGGAAGCTGGCTTATAACCCCCATAAGCCCACCCCCAACAACACAGCTCTAATGAGGCTTTAAGTCCTGAATTGCCATCAGCTGAGGATTGATCTATCAGAACACATTCAATTGTTTGTGGAGGACACCTGTATCAAACCATGACAGTCCACCCCTGGCCCCCACAAACTAATAATCATACAAGATATAAACACAATATGTTCAGCTCAACTCTTAAGTCCCCGCAGCTTTCAACTGAGCCATAATACCAAAAATAAACCCATAATGGCACAGAACATTCACAATGCAAAACATGAGGCACAGCAAAAACAGATTGACCAA
>PVHP010016544.1:9389-36197 GCA_004024765.1 Zapus hudsonius
CCCCCCCCCCCCCCCCCCCCCCCCCCCCCCCCCCCCCCCCCCCCCCCCCCCCCCCCCCCCCCCCCCCCCCCCCCCCCCCCCCCCCCCGCCCCGGCGCTGACCCCCGCGGCAGGCGTCCGGCTGCGGGCACAGCGGGCTGCGGCACGGCACGCAGGGCCGCAGGTAGTGCTCGCGGACGATCCGCAGCGTCCGGCCCTGGAAGGTCCTCAGCAGCAGCACCTTCTCCCGCTTCTGCAACATCGCCCGGGGACTCCGCTCCTCGGCCCGCCCGGCTCCGGGACGCGCGAACCCGAGCGCCCGGCCAGCCCAGCCCCCTCCCTCCCTTCCTGGAAGGGACGGTGGAAGACGAGACCCCAAAAAAGACCGGTGGTGAGGAGGGAGTCCCGGGTAGAGTTCAAAGTCAACCCCAGCCTGAGCTAAAGGAAAACCATGCCGGGAGGGTGGGGAGGCGCACGCCTTTAATCCCAGCCCAGGTAGGAGGATCATGGTGAATTCGAGGCCACCCTGAGACTACACAGTGAATTCCAGGTCAGCCTGGGCTAGAAAGAGACCCTGCCTCAAAAAACAAAACAAAACAAAAACAGACAAACAAACAAAACAGTATTTAAAAAAAGACTTGGGCCAGGCTTAGTGGCGCACGCCTTTAATCCCAGCACTCGGGAGGCAGAGGTAGGAGGATCACCATGAGTTCAAGGCCACCCTGAGACTACAGAGTGAATTCCAGGTCAGCCTGGACTAGAGGGAGACCCTACCTCGAAAAACCAAAAAAAAAAAAAAAAAAAAAGACTTGGCCAGGCGTGGTGTCTGAGATGTGTCTTTAATCCTAGCAGTCAGGAGGCCAGCCTGAGAGTACATAGTGAATTTCAGGTCAGCCTGGGCTAGAGCGAGACTCTGCCTCAAAAATAAAGTAAATAAATTTAAGAAGGCTCAGTGTTACTATGAACAGTTATGATAATTTGTGTCTGCCGGAATCCCTGCTAGCCACACATTTCTCTCCCTACCTCCCAGCCACACATCCCCCCTTCCCCACCTTGAAAATGTACTTATTACACAGGACTTATTTTAAGTTTTAATACATGTAAGCATTCAAGCATTACAGATAAAATGAAAACCAGTCCCCTTGAGGTAAACACTGTTCAAGTCTGACAGCCATTGGCAGCCTCTGGCAAAGGAATTCTTAAAACTGCCACAGTCAGTGTATGGTGAGGCTCCACAAGAAGTCTCTTTGGAGACCATGCTCCCTTGACTTGTAGAACTGGCGGATCTCCAAGCATGCAACCAACCAGAGCTGCGTCAGCAGCAAATAAAAGGGTCTCGTTGAATGTCCATACATCAAAGGCGTGCACATTCGTATCCCCGTTTTTGTGGACTGTGAGGCTGGATTGGGGCGTTTAAGGGACCAAGGAGACCTAGTTTATTAAGTGGTAGAATCCACATTCAAGCCGGAATCTGGCTGAATTCAAAGCTGATTTTTAAGGAATTACTGGCTCTTCACGGGAGAATAAAGCAGGCTTCTTGTTAACTAAGGAATTTATGAGTTTACCTGGTCAGCTCTAATTAGGACAGCTCTACCAACTGGCTGGAAGGCAGGAGTGTTTCCTATACTGCTGGGGTTGGGAAGATGGCTGAACCTTAATGATGCTTGCTTGCAAAGCCTACCGGCTTTGGTTGGATTCCCCAGCCACCCACGTAAAAAGTGGCATGGGTGTCTGGTGTTCATTTGCAGTGGCAAGAGGGCCTGGTATGCTCACACACATGCAAATAAATAATTTTCTTATGAAAGAATCTGGGATTGGAGAGATTGCCCAGTGGTCAAAGGTGCTTGCTTGCAAAGCCTGATCACTCAGGTTCAGTCCCCCAGTACCCACATAATGTCAGATGCTCAAAGTGGCGCATGTGTCTGGAGTTTGTAGTAACGAGAGACCCTGGCACATCCATTCTCTCTCCCGCTATTTCTCTATCAAATGAACAAATTATTAAAAAATAAAAATAGGGCTGGGAAATGGTTCAGCACTTAAAGGAACTCGCTTGCAAAGCCCGACAGCCTGGGTTCAATTCCCTAGTACCCATGTAAAGCCAGATGCAGACTGGTGCATATATCTTGAGTTTGTTTGCAGGAGCAAGAGCCCCTAGCGTGCCCGTATTCATTCTCTCTATCTCTACGTCTCTCTCTTTCTTTTTCTTGCCAATAAATAAAAATATTTCAAATAAACACAATTTTTTAAAAAGCCTGATCTCTCCGCCACTCTAAGGGAACAAACACAGAGCCCAAGTCTGTCAAGTTACCCCTCAGAGCGACACTCAAGACAGAATTGCACAAATCAGGAAACAGCATAGAGCTACTGCGCAGGCCACTGTGCAGGAGGGTCCCAAAAGCTGTCAGTGCAGGAGGCCCTCATCAGTTCTGAGAGAACCCAGAGGACAGCAAGCAGCCCAAACTGCCCCTACGTTTAAAAACCTGCTGTAGACAGCTGGCCACAAAGCCCTGGAAGCTCTCCCATTTTCTTCTTCACCTCTGACTCTATGGGAAGGAGGATGACTGATCAGATACTAATCTGCCCTTAATATTGCTCTTCAGCACTTTGTAGCTTTAATCATCCTATCAATCGGGACAAAGGTTTTCTCAAGGAAGAGAGTGTATCTAGGTTTCTCCTGAGACTTGGTTTTATCAGTATTTTGAATAACCCAAGGTCAGTTGAGCATTTCCTTAGCTTGTATTGTGGCAATCATGTACAACTTGTATTTCTTTTTTAAAATATTTTATTTTTATTTGAGAGAGAGAGAGAGAGACAGACAGACAGACAGAGAGAGAGACAGAGAGAATGGGCACAATAGGGCCTCCAGCCACTGCAAATGAACTCCAGACACATGCGCCCTCTTGTGCATCTGGCTTTACATGGGCACTGGGGAATCGAACTCAGGTCCTTCTGCGTTGCAGGCAAAAGCCTTAACCGCTAAGCCATCTCTTCAGCCCTGTATTTCTTTTTTTTAAACCATATTAAAAATTTTATTGGCAACTTTTATAATTGTAGACACCAAATCATTATAATTCCCTCCCCATCCTCCCTCATATCTCCTCCCCCTCTCAATTAGTCTCTGTTTTGTTTTGGGGTCATCTTT
Source organism: Zapus hudsonius (assembly GCA_004024765.1). Classification (NCBI taxonomy): domain Eukaryota; kingdom Metazoa; phylum Chordata; class Mammalia; order Rodentia; family Dipodidae; genus Zapus; species Zapus hudsonius. The sequence goes on from PVHP010016544.1 coordinate 12,510, forward strand.
TCCTCCCATTATGTGTAGATATTATCAGGCACCTCGAAGTCATGAATATCAAGGCCATTTTGTTCTTTTTTTTTTTTTTTTTCAAGGTTGGGTCTCACTCTAGCCCAGGCTGACCTGGAATTCACTATGTAGTCTCAGGGTAGCCTCGAACTCATGGCGATCCTCCTACCTCTGCCTCCCGAGTGCTGGGATTAAAGGCGTGCGCCACCACACCTGGCTCAAAGTAGTTTTAATTTGCATTTCCCTGATTGCTAAGGAGGTGGAACATGTTTTTAGAAGTTTATAGGCCATCTGTGATATTTTTCTCTATTGAGGTAGGGTCTCACTCTAGCCCTGGCTGACCTGGAACTCACTATGTAGTCTCAGACTGGCCTCAAACTCACAGTGATCCTCCTACCTCTGCCTCAATGCTTCAATTAAAGGCATGTGACACCATGCCTGGCTAATGATTTTTAAAAAAATTTTATTTATTTGCAAGCAGAGAGAGAGACAGACAGAGAGTGAGAATGGGCACACCAGGGCCTCCAGCTGCTGCAAAGGAACTCCAGATGCATGAGCCACTTTGTGCATCTGGCTTTACTTGGGTGCTGGAGAATCACTGAGTCATCTCTTCAGCCCCCAAACAAGCTATCTTTGACTTCATGGATAAATAACTGTTGGTACACTGTAAGTCCTCTGCAGCTGTTGGGAACCTCTGACTGCAGCTCTTTTTCAGGCTGAGCAGGGTGGCTGGCACTGCAGAGGAGTCAGTGTTATTGACAGGTCTTCTCGGGATGCGTCTTGGGAGTGTAAAACGAAGCATCTGCCTGATTGTGATCAAAAGGTCTCATCCAAGGCTAGCATAGGGAGCGTGGGGCATCTCTCTAGAGGGCTGAAAGGACAGAGAAGTTAAATGTACAAAAAGATCCAGAAGATTAGCGCCAAGGATTAGAGTGCATCATAGAAGCAAGTTGTGAAATATTATTTATTCTGAAAATAGTATAGCATGTTCACTGCAACACATTCATGCAGTATAGAAGGATACAAATGTTCCCTTCCTTCCTTCCTTCCTTCCTTCCTCCTTCCTTCCTTCCTTCCTTCCTTCCTTCCTTCCTTCCTTCCTTCCTTCCTTCCTTCCTTCTTTCTTTTTCTTTCTTTCTGTAGACTCTCACTCTAGCTCAGGCTGTCCTGGAGCTCATTCTGTAGTTCCAGGCTGGCCTCAAAGTCACAATGATCCTCCTACTTCTGCCTCCCAAGTGCTGGGATTAAAGGTGTGCACCACCATGCCTGGCCCCTTAATTTAAATTAAAAAATTTTTTTATTCATTTTCAAGCAGAGAAATACAGAGACAGAGATAGATAGATAGAGCACCAGGGCCACTACCTTGTGGGTCTGGCTTATGTAGTTCCTGGGGAATTGAACCGGGGGGGCCTTAGGCACTGGAGGTAAGTGCCTTAACCGCTGAACCATCTCTCCAGCCCAATTAAATTCTTTATTTTAAATATTTTATGTATTTATGAGAGAGAGAGAGAGAATATGGGCACGCCAGGGCCTCTTGCCACTGCAAAGGAACTCCAAATGCTTATGTCTCTTTGTGCATCTGGCTTTACATGGTAACTGGGGAATTGAATCTGGGTACACAGGTTTTGCAAGCAAATGCCTTTAACTGCTGAGACATCTCCCCAGCCCTGGAGTTCTGTTTTCATCTGAAGTCTACTTTTCTCAAATAATATACCTCTGTCAATAGCTTGTTTGGGAACCTAAGAGTTGTTAAAAATAACCCAAAGGGTTGGGGATGTAGCTTAGTTGGTGGAGGGCTTGCCTAGCATGCACAAAGCCCTGAGTTCAATCCATAGTACTGGCATTAAGCAGGGCATGTTGGGTTAGCGTCTGTCATCCCAGTACTGGGGAAGTGGCAGCAGGAGGATCAGTTCAAAGACATCCTGGCTACTCAGTAAGTTTGAAGACAGCCTGGGACACTTAAGACTCTGCCTCCCCCCCAGAAGAACTCCCCCTAACTTTTTTGTTTGTTTTTCGAGGTAGGGTCTCACTCTCCCCCCTAACTTTTTAACTCTGAATAACTTGGTAATCTCTGGTATATTAACTGGTTACAGCTGATTTTCTCTCTCTTTTTTTGCAGTGCACAAACACATGTGTACATGTGTACGGTGCGTGTGATCTGTGCACTTGTGTGTGTAGATGTATGTGTTGTGCACACCTGTGCGGAGGCCTGAGTAGAATGTCAGGTATCCTTCTCCCTCATTTGTTTGTTTCCTTGAGACGATTCTCTTACCAAACCTGGAGCTGACATCTTTCAGTCATACTCTCTGACCAGTGAGACTTTACTCAGGTCTCTGTTTGTTGTGGTCAGCTCTCTAGTTGCTGTGCAGAAAGAACCCAAGCAAAAGCGGCTTCTGGAGGAATGGGTTTATTTGGCTTACGGACTCAAGGGGAGACTCCATCCTGGCAGGGAAAACGATGGCATGAGCAGAGGGGTGGACATCACCTCCACCACAGCACTGGAAACAGCGGCAGGAAGGTGTGCCAAACTCTGGCCAGGGGAAGCTGGCTTATAACCCCATAAGCCCGCCCCCAACAACACAGATCTAGCGAGGTTCTAATTCATCAGCTGAGGATCAATCATTGAGAACACATTCATTTGTTTGGGGGGGACACCTGGATCAAACCATGACACCGTTCCTTACAGGTGACATTCATGCCTGACCACACAGCTGTTTACATGGATGCTAGTGTGTCAAATTTAGGTGATCTTCAGTCCTCTCAGGCCTTCATGCTTTTACACAAGCACCCTGCTTTGCTGGTCATCTCACAGACCCTGATGGGTTTCAGGCTTGTACTGGGTGGAGGTGGATAGACTGCTCTAAGCTCTTCCTGCTTTGTTGTATTTTGATTATTTAGTTTTAATTTTTTTTGTAAGGAGAGAGAAAGAGAATGGGGGGAATAGGTGTGCCAGGGCCTCTAGCCTCTGAAAACGAACTCTAGATGTAAGCACCACTTTGTGCATCTGGCTTTTTGTGGAATTGAACCCTGATTGTTAAGCTTTGCAGGCAAGGGCCTTAACCAATGAGCCATCTCTTCAGACCTTCATTATTTGTGAGAGAGGTGTTCTCTATGTAGCTCAGGCTGCCCTCCAACTTGTAACCCTCCTGCCTCAGCTTCTAGGTATGTGCCATCATGCCTGGCTTATATTTGCTGTTTCCACGGCCTCAACTGAGCTGCTGTTCACAAATACATTTTCTTTTTTTAAAATATTTTATTTATTCATTTTGAAGCAGAGAGATAGATAGATAGATAGATAGATAGAGCACATGTGGGTACTGGGGAATTGAACCCGTGACCTTAGGCACTGGAGGCAAGTGCCTTCACCGCTGAGCCATCTCTCCAGCCCCACAAATACATTTTCTAGGCAAAGAAACTGAGGCAGAGAAGGACTGAGGTAACTGTCTGGGACACACATCAAGCAAATGAAGGTGCCAGACTTTGAACTCAAGCGGGCTGGCCACAATCTCCACGCAGCAGTAACTCAGCTGTGTGGCCTTTATTTTTTAATTTAATTTTTTTGCTTATTTATTTATAAATAGCAAGAGGGGGGTGGAGAGAATGGGTGCACCAAGGCCTCCAGCCACTGCAAATGAACTCCAGATGCATGCACCACTTTGTGCATCTGACTTTACATGGGTACTGGGGAATGGAACCCTCGTCATTAGGTTTAGCAGGCTAGCGCCTTAACCACTGAGCCATCTCTCCAGCTCCTGTGTGGCCTTTTAATTAGTCATGGCGAAGCTGTAGAGTGAGGTTCATGCATTCTATGCGTTGAGCCACAGAGGAGCCCAGGACAGGGTTGGGAAACAATGACATTCAATTACCGACTCGTCCATTTACCTAACTTCCAGAGCCTTAGTGATCCCAATGGTGAAATCCGTCCAGCAGTAGAGGCTGCTGGTGGGGATGCTGATGAGTGGGCGTGTAAATGTCCACGGTGACCTCGTCATCGGAGGGTCAGCGACTGTCATCTCGACCCCAGGCCCGTGAAGAACACCGCTGCGGAGATGACTCAGCCGCTTGTCCCGGGGATAATTCCATTTCCTATATGTTAAAGGCTGTTAATCCTTGACTTTCATCTTTCCTGGCATCTAGGATGAATCTGTCTTGGCATTCTGCACACCCAGTGACCCGCCTCCCCCCACCATAATCCACTTTGCAAAGATTACTCTAAAATGTTCTGTCTAACTCATTCTAATTTTTTTAAAGAAAAAAATTATTTTGTGATCGCAATTGTATAAATTGTGTATGTCAGCAAGACCTTCACCGTACTGTTAATTTACAGATATATTGTTATTCTACCACTAAGAGGCGCTGTTTCATTGATTTTTTTTTTTAAATTTTTTAAAAGTGCCTTAAAGTCCCCAGGGGGATAGATGATCTTGAAAACTGGGACCTTACAGGCACTACTATTAAAATGTACCCTTGTAAAGCCAGACGCACAAAGTGGCACATGTGTCTGGAGTTCATTTGCAGTGGCAGGAGGCACTCGTGTGCCATGCTTTCTCTCTCAAAAAACTAACTAAATAAATGAATATTTTTAAAATAAAATGTATCCAATTACCTGAGACAAAGAACAAACACCTCAGGATTTTAACAGTACCTTTACTCAAGGAGTTCAAAGGTCCAGATATTTCAACATTAATTAGAAACTAAGCTTTATTGATTAATACAGGGTAGAAAAAGAAAATCCTCTAAGTCTTGAAGAAACTTCAGTTACATGGACTGCCAATTATAATTCGAAAATAGAAACATTGCTGCTGGTTTAATTTTCTGTATTGACGTTCTTTGATGAAATTAAGCTTTCATCCATCTTGTGGGATTATTATTGCCAGTTGTGATAAATACTGTCTCCTTGGGTGAATTTATTACATGAAGTTTTCCCATTCGTTTCTCTATATGTTTGGAAGGCAATGGTGAAGTAGAAAAGAAAACAAGATCGCTAACAGTGATCCTAGACCCCTAGGTGGGGGGTGAATAGAAACAAGATATTAGAATTTGTTTTTGAAGTAGAGGTTAATATATATATATATATATATATATATATATATATATATATATATATATATATATATATATATATATATATATATATATATAGCATCTGATGGGAAATGCAACATCCACTATAGAGATTTAAAAAAAAAGCCAGTTAGGGGGCTCATTGATTTAGCCACTTGCCTGTAATACAGAAGGACCTGAGTTCAATTCCCCAGTACCCATGTAAAGCCAGATGCACAAGGTGGCACATGTGTCTGGAGTTTGCAGTGGCTGGAGGCCCTATTCTCTCTCTCTCTCTCTCTCTCTCTCTCTCTCTCTCTCTCTCTCTCTCTCTCCCTCTCTCTCTCAAATAAATAAATAAACCAGTTAGGAATATAGCACAATAAGGACAAGGAGGCTCTTGATGTTGAGTGCCTTCATTTTGTAAAATAAGCTCAAGGAAGTTATTAAACGTTTAAAATTTGGGTGTTTTACAAGTTGATGATTTTTGAAAAATATTTTATTTATTTACTTATTTATTTGACAGAGAGAAAGAGGCAGAGAGAGAGAGAGAGAGAGAGAGAGAGAGAGAGAGAGAGAGAGAGAGAGAGAGAATGGGCAAGCCAGGGCCTCTAGCCACTGCAACTGAACTCCAGACACATGGGCCCTCTTGTGCCTCTGGCTTTACATGGGCACTGGGGAATCAAACTCCGGTCCTTCTGCCTTGTAGGCAAACACTTTAAACACTAAGCCATCTGTCCAGCCCAAGTTGATGATTTTTGCATCTTGCAGTTGCAGTAATATTAAAACAATCTCAATTATTCAAGATGAAAGTGAGAGTTGACACAATCCATATTCCCTGGACTTCAGCACCTGGCATGTGGGGCGGGTAGCTCAGTGGTAGTGGTTCTCCTAGTATGCAAGATATAAGAATTAAAAATAAATTTTACTTATTTATTTGCAAGCAGAGAGAGAGATAAAGAGAAGAGAGATAGAGAGAATGGGCGTGCCAGGGCCTCCAGCCTCTGCAAACAATCTCCAGATGCATGTGCCACTTTGTGCATCTGGCTTTATGTGGGTGCTGGGGAACTGAATTCAGGTTGTTAGGCTTTGCAGGCAAGTACCCTAACCATTGGGCAATCTCTCCAACCCAGATATTAGAATTTTTAAAATATTTTACTTATTCATTTTCAAGGAGAGAGAGAGAGAGAGAGAGAGAGAGAGAGAGAGAGAGAGAGAGAGAGAGAGAGAGTCTGGTTTATGTGGGTCCTGGGGAATTGAACCCGGGTCCTTAGGCACTGGAGGCAAGTACCTTAACTGCTGAGCTATCTCTCCAGCCCTTTTTTAAAAAAATATTTTATTTATTCATTTTCAAGCAGAGAGAGTAGAATTTTTAAGTTAATTTTATTTTTGAGACAGAGTATCACTAGTTCAGACTGACCTGGGATTCACTGTATAGCCCAGGCTGCCCTCAAACTCATGGCGATCCTCTACTTCAGCCTCTCAAGTGCTGGGACTAAAGGCATGAGCCACCGCACCTGGCTTTTATTTTACTTTACTTATTTTTCCTTCCTTCCTTCCCTCTCTTTTAAAAAATATTTCTTTAAATTTTTATTTATTTATTTTCAAGCAGAGAGAGACAGAGAGTAAAAATGGGTGCGCCAGGGCCACTAGCCACTGCAAACGGACTCCAGACGCATGTGCTACCTTGTGCATCCGGCTTTACATGGGTACTGGGGATCGAACCTGGGTCGTTAGGTTTTGCAGGCAAGTGCCTTAACTGCAGATCTCTCTCTCCAGCCTCTTTATTGGATTTCTATACAGAACCACAAATTCATGAGCTGATAGCCACTCATTATCTCAGCTTTTGTTTGTTGGTCAAAAGTCAGGGTGTAGGGCTGGAGAGATGGCTCAGCGGTTAAGGCACTTGCCTCCAGTGCCCAAGGCCCTGGGTTCAATTCCCCAGGACCCACATGAGCCAGACCCACAAGGTGGTGGCCCTGGTGCACACACTCTCTCTCTCTCTCTCTCTCTCTCTCTCTCTCTCTCTCTCTCTCTCTGTATATCTCTGCTTGAAAATGAATAAATAAAATATTAAAAAAAAGTCAGGGTGTAGCCTAGTTAGATTTTTTTCTGCTCCAGGTCCCTGGGGACTGAGATCACAGGGCTGACGGGTTATGTTCCTTTCTGGAGGTTGGCATGTTTGTTGGCAAGACTGTGTCTTGATCTCTCTCTCTCTCTCTCTCTCTCTCTCTCTCTCTCTCTATTTATTTATTTTTTTTGGTTTTTTGAGGTAGGGTCTCGCTCTAGCCCAGGCTGACCTGGAATTCACTCTGTAGTCTCAGGGTGGCCTTGAACTCACGGCGATCCTCTTACCTCTGCCTCCTGAGTGCTGGGATTAAAGGCATGCGCCACCATGCCCGCCTTTTGTCCTGATCTTTTTCTTAAAAATTTTTTTAAAACATATTTTATTCAAGAGAGAGAGAGAGAGAGAGAGAGAGAGAGAGAGAGAGAGAGAGAGAGAGAGAGAGAGCGCACCAGGGCCTCCAGCCACTGCAAATGAACTCCAGACACACGCGCCCTCTTGTGCATCTGGCTTTACATGGGCACTGGGGAATCGAACTCTGGCCCTTCTGCTTTGCAGGCAAACGCCTCAACCGCTGAGCCACCCTCAGCCCTTGTCCTGATCTCCTATGGGCTGTCAGCTAGGGGTCTCTGACCACCTTCGAGGCTTGCCACGGGATCTCCTCCTCCTGCCTCTGTGGTCGGAAGCCAGGCTTTCTGCCGCTCATCTGATTGTGCCAGGCAGACCTACCAAAGGTCCTCTGTCAGCTGATTGGCACTTCTGCTCCTTGTATTTCAAAGACCCTTTACACCAGCACCGAGATTCTCACCTGGGGGACCAACTGGGAGAAGAGATGTGCACATCGAAGGCCGGGGTCTCGCGGCAGCTCGGGATTCTGTCTACCAAGATGATTCCTGAAAGCATCTAGGGCCCCTGGGGCTCTGAGTTTGGTTCCCCAGGAGCCAGGCGAGGCCAGACGCACAAAGTGGAGTTTGTGGTGGAAGAGGCCCTGAGACACCCGTGTTCTCTTCCCACTCACGGACACATTGAATAAAGAAGACAAGAGGCTGCAGGAGGTACTCACTCTAGTTACTGCCCAGTTTCCTGGCGCTTAGAGCGGAGCGTTCTCTCTTTCTTCTTTGTCATTGTTTTGTTTTTGTTTACATTTTGTTTTGGTCTTGATTACATGCTTGTAATCCCAGCGCTGGGGAAGCAGAGGTGGGCAAATGACTTTTTTTTTTCATTTTTGGGGTGTTCAAACACAAACCCCAAATCTGAGCACTTTTTAAAAAAATTATTTTATTTATTCATTTTCAAGCAGAGATACAGAGAGAGAGACAGAGAGGGGGGGGAGAGACAGAGAGAGCGCACCAGGGCCACCACCTTGTGGGTCTGGTGTATGTGGGTACTGGGAATTGAACCCGTGGCCTTAGGCACTGGAGGCAAGTGTTTTAACCGCTGAGCCATCTCTCCAGCCCTTTTTTATTTTATTTTATTTTTTTAAATATTTTATTTATTCACTGAGCTCTTATCTGTCTTACTTCAAGAATTAAAATAAGACTGGGAAGGAGTAATTATTAAATTATTATATTTATTCAGAGGTCAGGAGGGGGGAGGGAGAATCGTGGACCAAGGATGGGGGAATAGGTGCACCCACGTGGCCCAAGGGTGCAAGTAAAGATTCATGGGCCTGGGGGAAGGGTCCCCGTGAAACCCGTGGGCCTAGGGAAAGCAAGTCTTTCCCTCCTTACCCTCCCTGGCCGCCACAACCAGAGGGACAAAACCTTAAGGGTGACAAAAACCTCAGCTCCTGAGAGATGTGAGCCAGGCTTGGGCCCAGGGCTGAATCCCAAGGGAGCCAGCACACCTGAGAGCAGCACCCAGGAGGGGCTGGGCTCGAACACGGGCACCTGAGTCACTCCAGCTCCGGGGCAGCTGCTGCAGACAGCTGGGCAATAGCCGAGCGTGTGTCGGGCATTAAGAGCATCTCCCCTCTGGGCCTTCCGGCTCCCTTCCAGGCGGATCCCTGGGGCTCCCCGGCCAGCCAATTTAGCCTACTTGGTGAGTTCGAGGCCAGGAGAGACCCTGTCTCGAAAAGGTGGATGGAGCCTGAGGAATGAGACCTCCACATGCATGTGCGTGCATGTGCACACACACACACACACACACACACACACACACACACACACGCACGCACACACAATCTGAATTCTGCAAATTATACTTGAAGCTATGGTATTTATTAAGCATTTGAAAATATGCACAGTATTCTCGGAAAAGGAATGAGAGGGCTGGAGAGATGGCTCAGCGGTTAAAGACACGTGTTTGCAAAGTCTGACTGCCTGGGTTCGAGTCCCCAGTACCCATGTAAAGCCAGGTGCACAAATGCTGCATCTGGGCTTTGTTTACAGTGGTTGGAGGCCCTGGTGTGCTCTGCTCACACACTTTTTCTCTGCCTTTTTCTGTCTCACATAAATAAATAAAAATATTTTAAAAATTTTGTGGTTTTGGGCTGGAGAAATGGCTCAGCGGTTAAGGCACTTGCCTCCAGTGCCTAAGGCCCTGGGTTCAATTCCCCAGGACCCACATAAGCCAGAACCACAAGGTGGTGGCCTTGGTGCTCTCATTCTCTCTCTCTCTGTATCTCTCTGCTTGAAAATGAATAAATAAAATATTAAAAAAAATTTGTGGTTTTGTTTTTTTGAGGTAGAGTCTCTAGCCCAAGCTGACCTGTAACTCACTATGTAGTTTCTGGGTGGCCTCGAACTCATGGTGATCCTCCTATCTCTGCCTCCCAGGTGCTGGGATTAAAGGTGTGCGCCACCACCCCCTGCAATAAAAATGTTTTTTAAAAAATATTTTATTTATTCATTTTCAAGCAGAGAGAGAGAGAGAGAGACAGACAGACAGACAGACAGAGAGAGAGAGCATGGGGCCACCACCCTGTGGGTCTGGCCTATGGGGGTCCTGGGGAATTGAACCGGGGGCCTTAGGCACTGAAGGCAAGGGTACCTTCGTTGCTCTACGCAACAGTTCTGCACACTGAGGGGTGAGGCTGCATCGCTAGGACCCCCATGATAGGTGAGAGGAAGATTTGAATTTTAGATTTTAAGATGTCAGCATCCTGGCAGGCTGTGGTGATGAAGCGCAGGAGAGTGCGTGGCCCAGGCCGCCCACCTTCCACGCAGAGCTGTGGTCCCTCGGACTATGTGATTAAGCAGGCCTCTCTGATGGCGGTGTTTGGGGGGGGGAGAAGGGGTGCGCTCTCTCTCTCTCCTGACATTTTGAGAGATATCATTAAAACACATTCTTCTCTCTCTTTCTGTCTCTCTCTCCCTCCCTCCCTCTCTCTTCTGCCCAGGAGAGAAAGGGCTTGGGTCTTTGATCACTTTTGCTGAAACCATGAGGCTCTTGTTAAGTTTACCATTTTAGCCTTCAAGGCTGCCTCTCTTCTGACCAAGGACTGAAGGTGTTTTCATCCCCTTCCTTCCATTTCTATAAACATTGTTTTTTAATTAGCTCCCAGCTTTCCCTGGATCAGGCAAGTGTTCCTCCCAGACCTGCCAATCCCCAGCCAGAAGCTGGAGGGAAGGGGCGGTCATTGAGCCCTCAGAGCGCTATTATTGCAAATGTCCCTGAAACTATAGACAGCAATCTGAAACTCATCGGCTCATTAGATTGCAGAACAAGGGGGGTTTTGCCAGACTTAAGAACAATGTCACAAATGGTCCTACCCAGCGGACCTGACAAATGGCTGGTGTGAGATTCATGGTCCTGATACCATGGGGATCCATGTCCACCAGCAGTAAGTTTATCATCTAGTGGAATGTAAAAGGGCTGAATACAAAGTTAAAGTGGATTGTTAATAACATTTCTTTTTTTTTTTTTTGGTTTTTCGAGGTAGGGTCTGGCTCTAGTCCAGGCTGACCCGGAATTCACTCTGTAGTCTCAGGCTGGCTTCGAACTCAAGGTGATCCTCCTACCTCTGCCTCCCAAATGCTAGGATTAAAGGCGTGTGCCACCACGCCCAGCAAAACCTTTTTTTTTTGAGGTAGGGTCTCACTCTAACCTAGGCTGACCTAGAACTCACTCTGTAGTCCCAGGCTGGCCTTGAACTGACTGCAATCCTCCTACCTCTGCCTCCCAATTGTAAAACCTTTTAAAATGAACAACCTCCATACATGTACCCAACGTACTCTGATCATAATCTCCTCCCACCATCCTCCTTTGTCCCCCCTTCCAGTTCCCCCTCAATGGCAACATTTTCTTTGTTTCCAACTACTCCTGCTTCGATTTTTTTTTAGAAAACTTTTACCCACTTCTATTTTTAAAAATTATTTTATTTATTCATTTTCAAGCAGAGAGAGAGAGAGAGAGAGAGAGAGAGAGAGAGAGAGAGAGAGAGAGAGAGAGAGAGAACACCAGGGCCACCACCTTGTGGGTCTGGCTTATGTGGGTACTGGGGAATTGAACCGGGGGCCTTAGGCACTGGAACCAAGTGTCTAACCACTGGGCCATCTCTCCAGCCCCCCACTTCTATTTTGATGTCTCTTTTTTGCTCTCCTCCATCATCAGTGACAATATGTCTATGGGCCTGATATTGTGCAGGTCTTGTGCAGGAAAGGACAGCGCTGTGAGGTCATCAACGCACTGGCCACTTTGCATCTGGAAGACAGCGTTCCCCATCCTTTGGCTTCATGTCCTTTTTACTTTTAAATAATTAGATAAATAATTACTTTTATCTTTGTATGCGTGCGCATGCCTGCTATGACACTTGTGTGGAGGCCAGAGCACAACCTTGGGTGTCAGTCCTCTCCTTCCGTTTTGTTTAAGGCAGGGTCTGAGGTTCACCACTGTGTACACTATGCTAGATGTTACTAACTCTCCAGGACTGCTACTGTTTCTGCCCTTGAATTACTCATTGTTGTTGTTGTTACTGTTTTGTTTTTCAAGGTAGGGTCTCAGGGTCTCTAGCCCAGGCTGACCTGGAATTCACTATGTAGTCTCAGGGAGGCCTTGAACTCATGGCGATCCTCCTACCTCTGTCTCCCGAGTGCTGGGATTAAAGGCGTGCGCCACCACACCCGGCTCACACTTTATTTTATTTTTTTAATTTTATTTATTCATTTTCAAGCAGAGAGATGAGAGAGAGAGAGAGAGGGAGGGAGGGAGGGAGAGCGCACCAGGGCCACCACCTTGTGGGTCTGGTTTACGTGGGTACTGGGGAATTGAACCCAGGGCCTTAGGCATGGGAGGCAAGTGCCTTAACCACTGAGCAATCTCTCCAGCCCTCACCCTTTATTTTTTCAATTAATTAATTTATTTGTATGTGTATGGTGCACCAAGGCCTCTTGCCACTGCAAATGAATGCTAGACCCTTGTGCCACTTTCTGTGTCTGGTTTATGTGGGTGGCTGACAGGCTTTTTAAGCAAGTGCCTTTAACTGCTGAGTCATCTTTCCAGCTCCTCCCCCATTTTAAAAGGATGAGAATGTGTGTGTGTAAGGTGCATATTACATATATTATAATCAATATGGTTGCTTGGGACATGCTGCATTAATGAGCTCTCTCAAATGTCAGGGGATTGGATGACATAGATGCATTGTTTCCTGGAGACCTCCGTGGATCTCTCTCCCTCACCAGGAGTCCTGGGCTGACTGAGCTTCTGCAGTCGCTTGGCAGGGAAACAAACGAGGCAAGTTGGATTCTCACTCTTCAAGCTTCCGGTTGGGAATGACACAAGTGACCTCTCACGTACGACTCACTCGCTTGTTCGTTCACTATTCCCAGGGCAGAAGATGGAAAGCCAGAAATACCTAATGGAAGAAGTAGTAACACCTTTCATATGTGTGTGTGTGTGTGTGTGTGTGTGTACTGAAAAGAGAAGTATGGGGCCAGGTGTGGTGGTGCACACCTTTAATCCCAGCACTTGGGAGGCAGGGGTAGGAGGATTGCTGTGAGTTCCAGGTCAGCCTGGGATTACAGAGTGAGTTTCAGGTCAGCCTGGGCTGGAGTGAGACCCTACTTCAGGAAACAAAACAAGACATTGGATAAGTAGCTCAGTTATAGCTGCGTGAAGAAGGCTTGCTGTGGTTTACCACCACCCCTGGGATGTTGATGCATTTAGGAGCCGTGAAATCAAGGACCTAGACCATGTGATTGAATACACTGCCGTCACTGAGAAGGGTAGGACCAACCTTCTTGTCTGCATGTACGGACATCCCCAGTGGAGTAGGAAACTTTAAAAAGAAGCCTAGAATGGTGGCTCACGCCTTTATCAGGAGGCTGAGGTAGGAGGATCATCATGAGTTTGAGGCCAGCCTGGGATACAGAGAGAGCTCCAGGTTAGCCTGGGTTCAAACACGAGCAAGTAGCAAAATTCTATGTCTCTCACCAGCATACTGTAAGCTATTGAGCAAGTAGTGGGCATCGTCTGGCAAGAGGGGCTGTGAATAGAAAGGGAGAAGTCTAAGCCTGTGAAAAATTGATCAGTCTGGCAACTCCTAGTCCCAGTCATCGGCTCCTTCCCTCAATGAGCTGTCGACCAAAGTGACCCATGAGGTTCCAAAAACAAGACAGGATTCTGTCAAAGCTCTTGAATGCCCACCCCAGGCCTGAGGCAAGATCCTGTCGCTGAAGAAACCACAGAAAGCCATCTATCAGCATCGAGAGACCCTGCGAGGTCCAGAATGGTAACCAGCCTCCAGATGGTAGTTAGTGTAGTGCTGGAAGGCAGTGCATAAGCTGCCAGGGGAAGCTGGTCAACGACAGCTGGAGAAAACAAAGACCACTGACATGAAACGCAGTCTGCCACCATGAGTAGGCTGAACACATCCCTACTGGGAGAGAACAGCGAACCAAGAAAGGAGCACTTGTGCAATGGAGGAGCCAAAGCCTAGGGGAGGCAATCAACAGCTTTTAAATTTGGCCAAATAATTCACTTAGTGAGGGGGAGCCCTTAACTGGAACTGGGGACTTAGGGCGATATGCACTGGGAGCCAGACTCTTGGGCCCCCAAGGAGAGATGCACTATGCGAGCGATTGACGGAGAGGCTACTAAAAGTAGAATCTAGCTAATTCAGAAATGTGTATCTCAGTTAACCTATACTGATCTCACTCTCCGATGGAGATTCTGTTTGTATCTTTCAGAATGCAGCGAGAGAGCTGTGGCCCATCCAACCCTACCAATGAACCACAGGCTGATAGCTGACATCCTGGCAAGAGATGAGCCACCCCAGACTTACCGTGGAGGATCCATATGGAACCCTGCAGGGAATGATGGGATGAACAAGGGACCCATAGCCACACCCGCTCAGCCAACACAGGATAAGCCAGTGTGACAGACAACAATGATTTTCGACACAACTTAAAGCAGAAGTACAAAGACCCCTAAATTCTCAACAATAAAGCAGCCTTAATACTCACCTACCACGACTCAGGGAACTGAGCGGAAGAGGGGGTGGAAAGATTGTGAGAGCCTTGGTGGGGGAGAATATCCAGAGACAAGGCCCCCCTCAGTAACAATCCAGAGACAGGGCCCCCCTCAGTACTAGGGCTGGTGGAACCGGGCTGACTCCTAGGCTATCCAGGTCCCCTGCCCCAAGGACTGATCCGGACGGCCCACGGAGGAGGATATCCAGCCGAATGGGGATGGGGAAGAGGGGCATTGGGGAACTGGGGAAAACAACTCATCTTTTGCTCATTAAATAATGTAACTCATTATGGATAAAAAAATACTACGTCTCATTTATTTGAAAACACAAAAATATATAAACATATATATGTACTCATGTTTGTATATGTTATTTGCTTAAGAAAAGGCCATGGTTACTGTTTATAGGGAACGAGAGTGGCATTTGTGTAACATGCGGGCAACGTTTACCTTTTTGTCTTTGTAATCTTGTATTGTTCGGAGTAATTACCTTGAACATTTACAGGTCTATTATGTGTTGCATCAGTTCCTTGGATGTTATGTTTGAGCATAAAGTGTCCCCCTGGAAGGGTTATGAATCTCATGCCAGCAGTGCTGAGGCGGGAAGTGACGTCATCATTGTATTCAGGTTGTGTGAAGTGGTGGACTTGTGGAAGGAGGGGTCTGGTTGGCTGGAGACAATGGCTCGATCACTGGTAGCACGTCTCTGGAGTGTGTCTGTTTGTCCTGACCCCTTCCTGTCACTCTCTCTGGCTGGTGGGAGTGAGTAGCTCTGCTCCACCATGCCCTTCTTTTTATTTTTTAAAAACTTTAAAAATTATTTTATTTATTCATTTTCAAGCAGAGAGATACAGAGAGAGAGAGAGAGAGAGAGAGAGAGAGAGAGAGAGAGAGAGAGAGAGCACACCAGGGCCACCACCTTGTGAGTCTGGCTTATGTGGGTCCTGGGGAATTGAACCCCGGGCCTTAGGCACTGGAGGCAAGTGCCTTAACCGCTGAACCATCTCTCCAACCCTTTTTTAAACTTTTTATTGATAGCTTCCATAATTATAGACAATAAACCATTATGATTCGCTCCCCACCCTCCCTCGTATTTCTTCCCCCTCTCAATTAGTCTCTGTTTTGTTTCGGTGCCATCATCTTCTCCTCCCATTATGTGTAGGAAGTGTCAGGCACTTCGAAGTCATGAATATCAAGGCCATTCTGTGTCTGGGAGTTTGCATTGTGAGCAGTCCTCCCTTCCTTTGGCTCTTACAATCTTCCCACCACCTCTTCTGCAACAGACCCTGAGCCTCGGGAAGTGGGATCGAGATGTCCCAGTGCTGAACACTCCACTGTCACTTCTTCTCAGCACTATGCCACCATACCTTTCTAATACCGTGCTCTACCTCAGGCCCAGAAAAATGAGGCCAGCCAACCGTGAGCTCAAATAAATCTATCTTTCAGTTGTTTCTCTCAGGAATGTCACGGTGACGAAAAGCTGACTAACACAGACCATTTGTTTGTGTATTACATGGATTTGTTTCCTAGGGCTGCTGTAACAAATGACCACAAACTTAGCAAGATACAGATTTATTCTTTCATGGTCCTAGGGACCAGAAGTCCAAAATTTGATAGGATTCTCCCCAAAAGTTCTGGGGAGACAGCACTGGGAGGGGCCAGAAATGTTTGGGAACCCTGTAGTTCCCCTAGCATAGTGGGGTGCCCCGTAAGGCCTAGTCTCTTTTTTTTAAAGATTTTTTTATTTATTCATTTTCAAGCAGAGATAGAGATAGATAGATAGATAGATAGATAGATAGATAGATAGAGAGAGAGAGAGCACACCAGGGCCCCCACCTTGTGGGTCTGGCTTATGTGGGTCCTGGGGAATTGAACCAGGAGCCTTAGGCACTGGAGGCAAGTGCCTTAACAGCTGAGCCATCTCTCCAGCCCCAAGGCCTTGAACTCATGGCAATCCTCTTACTTCTGCCTCCCAAGTGCTGGGATTAGTGATGTGCACCACCATGCCTGGCTCAATTGCTTTAAAAATATTTTATATATGTACATATTTGCAAACAGAGAGACAGTGAGAGAGAAAGAGAGAGTGAGGAAGAGAGGGAGAGAATGGGCATACCAGGGCCTCTAGCCAATGCAAACGAACTCTAGATGCATGTGCCACTTTGTGCATTGTGGCTTTACACGGGTACCTGGGTCTTTAGGCTTTGTAGGCAAGTGCCTTAACTGCTGAGCTATCCCCCCCAGCCCTAAATATTTTTATTTATTTATTTTCAAAGAGAGAGAAAGAGAGGGAGAAAATGCATATGCTGCTGAAAACAAACTCCAGATGCATGTGCCACTTTGCCCATCTGGCTTTACCTGGGTACCTGGGAATCAAACCCAGGCTGTCAGGTTTTTGCAAGCAAGTGCCTTAACCACTGAGAAATCTTTCCAGCCCAAGACTCAGATGTTTAAAGATATCCAATCAGCTACCATGGAAGACCTTCTTAGGGGAAAAGAAGAGGAACTTAGATGAAAAGCCTTAGGAGAGAAAGGAAAGAAAGAAACAGGGAAAAAGCAAATTGAGCTCAAATCTTGGCAACCAAGAATAAGTTCCGTGGTTACAACGGGATCCAGCTGAGGAAAGAGAAAGAAAAGAGGTAGATAGCAGACAGCCACCTGGCCAGGGACAGACCAAGGGTGTGAGGGGCAAGAGTATGGACCCTTAGAACACCGGTATGCCGGGTCTCAACAGGGCGGTGAGGAAAACCAAGAATCTCCCAAGGGCAGAAGCAAAACTCATGACCGCTCCACCCCCACTGTGGCCCACCATCCACCACCTATGACTGCGGAAGAAATTAGGGAATGTGAGTTCCTTGAACAAGAACGTACAGGAAAAGAAAGGCTGGGGAGATGACTCAGAGGCTAAAGGGACTTGCACACAAAGCTTCATGGCCTGGGTTTAATCCCTCAGCACCCACAGAAAGCCAGATGCACAAAGTGGCACATGCATCTGGAGTTTGTTTGTTAGTGACAAGAGGCTTTGGCACACTCATTCTCTTTCTTTTTCTTTTCTTGTTTTTTCAAGGTAGGCTCTCATTCTAGCCCAGGCTGATCTGGAATTCACTATGTAGTCTCAGGGTGGCCTCAAACTCATGGCGATCCTCCTACCTCTGCCTCCCGAGTGCTGGGATTAAAGGCGTGCGCCATCACGCCAGGTTTATCTCTTAAGTAAATACATACATTAAAATAAAGCATAGGAAAAAGAAATTTGAGACAGAGAGCTGAAGAAATGGCTGTCAGTTGTCTTGCAAGCATGAGGACCTATTTCATTCGCAGAACCCATGTAAGATGCCAAGAGTGGTGGCAGATACCTTCAATCTCAGCGCTGGGGAGGAGGAGACAGGTGGATCCCTGGAGAATGCTGGCTCACTGGTCTAGCTTAATCGGTGACCTCCAGGCCAATTAAAGACCTTGTCTCAAAAAGAGGCAGACTGAGTACCTAAGGAATGATACCTGAGGGGTTGTCCACTGGCTTCCAAATGCATGCTCCCACTTGCACTCTCCCCCACACATGAACATGCACACACGTATGCATACCACATGCACTTGTGTTAAAAAAAATTAAGACAAGAATTCTGACAGAGATACAGAACTAGCCCAAACTGTGTCCAAAACGGCAAAGTATGGGGGCTGGAGAGTTGGCTCAGTGGTTAAGGTGCTTGCCTGCAAAGCCTAAGGATCCAGATTCAATTCCCCAGTACCCATGTAAAGCCAGATGCACAAAGAGGTGCATGCATCTGGAGTTTGTTTGTAGTGACTGGAGGTCCTGGCATGCCCATTCTCTCTCTTTCCCCCCTCTCTCTGTCTCCCAGTCTCTCCCTGCTTGCACATAAATAAAACTTTTTTTTTTGTTTTTTGGTTTTTCGAGGTAGGGTCTCACTCTAGCCTAGGCTGACCTGGAATTCACTATGTAGTCTCAGGCTGGCCTCGAACTCATGGTAATCCTCCTACCTCTGCCTCCCGAGTGCTGGGATTAAAGGTGTGCATCACCATGCCTGGCAGAAAAATAAAACATTTTTTAAAGTAAAACAAGAAAAGAAAAAAGAAAAGACAGGAAAAGTGTGGGCACAAATCTTATCCATGTCTGGGGCACAAATCTTATCTATGTCTTTCTTCCAAAAAATGCTTTTTCCTCATGCTGAGGAAACACTTACTTTGTCCCCATCCAAATCCATGCCAGGAGAGAGGACCAAGGCGGAAGCTGGCATTAGTTCCTAACCATGGTTTGGGAAGAGTTGTGACAGACCTGTTTTCAGTGGGGCTGGAAAACCCCACCCCAGCATCTGCTCACCAAGTGTCCCAAAGATTTCTGCTAGTGAGAATTGGAATCTGTTACTGAGCCTTAAGCCAAAAACATCTTCCCATCTGAGCAATTCCAAGTCTGGCCCTCGGTTTTCTGCACAATAAGGCTGGGAGTCCAGGTGCTGGGCAGCAGCTCCTGCTCAGACATGGGTGGTTAGGCACAGGGACAGCTTGGCCCACACTTGCCCGATTCCTGGGCACCAGACAGGCAGTTCCAGTATAGGACCTGAGTCAGGGCACTAAGAAGCTAGCCAGTGACTCAAATCTCTCTGGGTGGACAGTCGGTGGTACCAATTATCCTTGATGACCTGTAGCCACTCAAATGATGCAGCAACCCAGTAGTTCTAGGGACCTGTGGGCAGTGCTGGAGGTCCTCAGAGGCCTGAAAGCAGTTCATGTGACCTTCTATGACCAGGAAGTGGCTCAGACACTCCCCCACACTCCAGGTTGTCAGTCAGTGGCCTTGCGTGACCCATAACTGGCTCAGTTCTGGTTGACTATTTGTAGTTCAGATCCTGGAAGACCAGTGAGCAGCTTAGGACCTGAGCAGATAGTAATAATAGTGAGTCCAAGTTAGGGAGGAGGCCCAAAAGCCAGCATCCATTCCTTGTCTATTACACTTGGGGTGGGTACCAGCATTCCTTTCCTTGTGGCTCTGTCTCATGACCACCATTGCTTTCTCCCTGGGTGTCTTTCTTTCTTTCTTTCTATCCATCTATCTATCATCTACCTTTTTCTTCTTTTTTATTTTTTTGGTTTTTCCAGGTAGGTTCTCACTCTAGCCAAGGCTGACCTGAATTCACTATGTAGTCTCAGGGTGGTCTCAAACTCACAGTGATCATCCTACCTCTGCCTCCCAAGTGCTGAGATTAAAGTCATGTATCACCTTTAAATGAGTACTGAGAAATTGAACTCAGACCAGTAGGCTTTGCAAGCATAGATTCTTTAACCTCAGACTCATCTCTCCAACCCCAGCCTTAGGTTCTTGACAGTACCGTAGAGACATTAGCTTTCGCTATGTGAAGTAGAGCTTTGGGGGGGGAGGCAACGACGAATGCAGTACAAACCACCACCTCAGAAGCAGGGAGACACTTCTCTGAACTTGACCTGTGGAAATTAGAACACTTTTCCCCAATGCAGCAACGTAATTGAGCACAGATTGCAAACTCAGGCCAGTGTCGGCCCACTGATGTGTCTTGTTTCATCTGCATGGTGTTGAAAAAATTTTAAAATTCGTTGCCAACTGTTTTCACACACAAATTTGGGTTTTGGCTTTCCTTCATCTGCTGCATTGGGCCTGGATTCTCCTGTCACATCCATCTGCAAGACCTAGGGTGTGGCTGTCTCTTTTGGATGGGCCATATGTAGCACAGTGTCCATCATGCCTCATTCTCCCAACAGCCCCCCCAAACCCCCACCTTACATTTGCACTGTGTCTTGGCCATGGAAGACATCACAAACCTCCCAGGAGTAGAATGAAGATCACGTCGTTACATTACAGTACATTATGGGTTAAGTAGACTTGTTGGGAGACCTACATACTGTTGCTTTCAGAGGAAAACATTCTTAAGTTCCAAATGGCTCACAAACGAAGTCGAAGCCTGCAACCTGTTCATAAATTGGTGACTACTCTCCAGTGATGTTTTATAGTCTGCCTAAACAAGTAATGGGAAATGCATATTCCATGTACGCATTCAGAGAGCAGAAATTCAATTCCACGGGCTACTGGGGAATGAAGTTTTAAAATTCCACCAGGGCTTATTAAGTTGTCTCTGTCTGCGTGCAGGGATGTGTGTGTGTGTGTGTCCTCGTGGGGCTGTGGACACACTTATACTCCACTTGGTGGTGCCTGTCTTTCTGGCCCAATAACAGAGGGGGGGGACACTCATGTCATGAGCCCGTTACCCTCAACCTTATTGGGTTAGAAGCCCAAGCCTTTGCAGAACTTCCTATAGGAGTGTGTTGATTTGTTTCTGGTGAAGTTCTTAAAACTTTATATATATAAAGTTTTTCAAAGAAGGTTCTCACTCTAGCCCAGGCTGACCTGGAATTCACTATGTAGTCTCAGGGTGGCCTCCAACTCATGGTGATCCTCCTACCTCTGCCTGAGTCTGGGATTAAAGGTGTGTGCCACCACACCCAGCTTGAAGTATTTTTGCATGTGTAACGTGTCTGCATTGGTGTTCACGTGTGTGTGCATGTGAGAGTGGATGCACGAATGCTGCATGGAGATCAGAGGACAATTTCCAGGTCAGCCCCTGCCTTTCCACCTCATCTGAGGCAGGGTTATCTCTGTGGATCTCGCTCTGCTGCTGCTGTTCTTTGCTATGCTCGCCATAGTTTTTTTTTTTTTTTTATAAGGGATCTGGGGAGGATTGAACTTGAGTACTCAGGTGGGAGCTGTGAGTACCTTATCCACTGGACAATCTCCCCAGCCCTGCTCTTGAATTTTTGTTTTGTTTTGTTTTTTTCTGAGGTAAGGTCTCACTCTGGGAATCAAACTTGGGTCCTTGGGCTTTGCAAGCAAGTGCCTTAACCACTGAATATCTTTCCAGCCCATGAAAGTAGTATATATAAAAATTTATTAGTTAGGAGAAAGAGAGAGTGTGTATGGCACACAAGGGCCTCTTGCTGCTGCAAATGAACATCTGGCTTTACATGGGTACTGAGGTATCAAACCTGGGCCAGCAGGCTTTGCAACCAAGTGACTTTAACTGCCTAGCCATCTCTCCAGCCCTATTTAATTTTTTTTTCTGGTTTTGCTAGGTAGGGTCTCACTGTAGCCCAGGCTGACCTGGAATTCACTATGTAGTCTCAGGGTGGCCTTGAACTCATGGTGATCCTCCTACCTCTGCCTCCCAAGTGCTGGGCTTAAAGGCGTGTGCAACCACACTTGGCTCCTATTTAATTTTATAAAAATATATTTATTTATTTATTTGCAAGGAGAGAGAGACAGAGAGAGAGAGAGAGAGAGATAAAGGGAGAGAATGGGCACTCCAGGGCATAGTGCCACCGTAAACAAACTCCAGATGCATGCGCCACTTTGAACATCTGGCTTTACGTGGGTACTGGGGAATCGAACCCAGGTTGTTAAGCTTTGTAGGAAAGTAACTGAACTGCTGACCCATCTCCCCAGCCCTCTATTTCTTTTTTTTTTTTTGAGGGGAGGAAAGATTCTTTTTGGCTCACGGTTTTGGAGCCATGGTGGGAATGTGTGGAGGAGCAGTGCAGTTCACATCATGGCAGACAGGAAGTAGAGAAACAAAGGAATACAGGAAGGCAGAAAGGGGCCATGGCATAGTCTAGCCCCCCCCCAACAAACATGTCCCCAGTGACCTGCTTTCTCCAAGTAGTCATACAGCCTATTTTTTTTTAAAAAAAAATTTATTTATTCATTTTCAAGCAGAGAGATACAGAGAAAGAGAGAGAGAGAGAGAGAGAGAGAGAGAGAGAGAGAGAGAGAGCAAGCACCAGGGCCACCACCTTGTGGGTCTGGCTTATGTGGGTCCTGGGGAATTGAACCCGGGGCCTTAGGCACTGGAGGCAAGTGCCTTAACCGCTGAGCCATCTCTCCAGCCCACCGCCTACTTTTTATCATCACCCCATAGTGTCCTAATGGTATGATCTGTCCAGGGATGAATCCATTCATTAGGTCAGAGTCCTCAGGATACAATTGCTCCCCCAAAGTTGATAATCAAGCCACCAATATATGAGCCTGGGGGGCAATTCATACTCAAACCAGAGCATATCCACCTCCAAGAGTCCTTATAGTCTTAGCAATTCAAAAGTCCAAGTTTAGAGTCTTAGCCGTGAGCCCCTGTGAAATGAAAAACAGGTTACAAGCGTTGGGGATGTAACTCAGTTGGTAGAATCCTGACCTAGCATGCATGAAGCCCTGAGGTCAAGCCTCAGCGTAGCATAAACTGGGCTCACTTGGCGTGCAAGGTGACATAGTGGGTTGGAGGCAAGCCTGAGCTGCATGAAACCTAGTCTCAAACAAACAAACAAACAAACAAACAAACAAACAAACAAACAAACAAACAGATGTGCCATTATTGCCCCAGTTGGAACATTTTTCCTGGCTGGTCAGTCTTCAGGCTTGCAAGGTCCACCGTTGTTCACCACCATTGATGACTTCTCTCTCCCATAGGGCTGCAGGCAGCCATAGCGTTTACCAGCTTTCTGTCAGCTGGTGAAGAGGGAGGAGCTTTCCAGCTCAGCTCTGGCCTGATTTCTCAGTGTTCTGCAGCTCAAGCATATGTGGTCTTCAGCAATGGGGTCTTCACATCTCCTTCTGGTTGGCAACCAAGAGCCTTGGCAATCTGCACGGCCTTCCTCTTGAGCCCTGGGAGCTTTCTGAGCAGGGGAATGCTGTGACTCAAGTGGACGAGGAGCTCAATCTGGAGGTTGCATCATGGTGGTTTGGAGGGCTCCATGGAATGCTAAAGCCAGGGGGCTTGAAAGGAAGAGGCAGGCAGAGACCCAATGGGAGACGATGGCTATGAGCAATGAAGACAAGCAGTGACGTGGAGCCAGAAACCAGGATCATGGTGGCTTAGAGAGCCAGGTGTGGAGGAGGGGCAGGAAGAGAAGATTGATCTGAGACAGACCAAGGACACCATGCTTCACGTCCTCACAGGCTGGCTTCATGTGCCATCTCTTTCCTCGGGCTCTAAAGGCTTAACAGCAGCAGGTGACAGGACTGATGCAGGAAGCCGAACCTCACTCAGTAGGCCTCCAAGTCCCCGAGCCTCCTCCAGCTCATGGTTACTAGTCTTGGGTCCTTGCCTGGTTGAGCAGGTGTTCTATACCTGGATGATTTTTTAAAA